>CABHPH010159192.1:43112-60020 GCA_902168325.1 Peromyscus nudipes | reverse complement strand
TCTCTCTCTCTCTCTCTCTCTCTCTCTCTCTCTCTCTCTCTCTCTCTGTGTGTGTGTGTGTGTGTGTGTGTGTGTGTGTGTGTGGTGTCTTTTCTTGTTTGTTTTTGTTTGGGTGTTTTTTAAGAGCGAGAAAGAACATGAAGTTGAGTGGGTAGGGAAGTGGAGAAGAACATGGGAAGTACTGGAGGAGAAGAAGAATATGATCCAACTATATTGTATGAAATTGTCAAAGAATAAATACAAACATTAAAAATTGTTTTAAAAATGTAACTACTGTTCTTAAATCTAGACAGCTTAGATATATGAAGAAGAAGAAATCAGTAACCAAAGGTAAGATTGACAAATACAATGTTAACATTAAATTCATGAAAGTAGATGTAGAAAGTGATCACAACCCAACCTAAGACACCATAAAGGGCTTCCTAAATGAACAACTAAGTTCACTGTGGATGGGCATCTCATGTTCAACCAGATCTCAAACAAGAAAAGATTTCCCCCAACAATGAAATAGTATATGCTATGACAAGGATTATAAAACAGCATTGTGCTTATGCAGTATATGGAGCCCAGAATATAGCATTAAGAGAAGAGAATAGAGCAGCCAGATAACTGAATCCAAAAGAACTTATTGTACAGACAGCAAAGACTGTCAGCCAGTTTTACCCAGGGAAATACTGTAAACACATCTACACTTAGAGAGAGAGCTCTGGTTGCAAAGTAAAGTGAGAGTAGATGATGTCAAGGAGCCCAACCAGCTAGAAATATAGAAGTGGCTAGACCTGAAAACTTGGCTGTAAAAAAAAGGGGCAGGAACTGGAAAGAGACTTGAAAAGCTAGTCAGAGCTCTTAGCTGTGGTATTTTAGCAAAGGTATCAGAAATGATGCTTAGGTTTCTATTGTTGGTCAGTTGATGCTTACAGGAACACATTAAGAACTGGGTCAATATGGCCAAAATACATCATACACAAGCATGAAAATGTCCTAAAGAAACTGTGATTTTAATATCATGCAGAAAATAAAAAAAGAAAATGGTCAACTGTGGTTAGTATCAATGTTGTAAGCATCACTGTGCATCATGGAGAAGGTGCTTTACATGAGTTTAAAAAACAAACAAGCAAACCTGGTCTGGTAGCAAAGCCAGCTCCATGCTGCCAAGCTGGCAGGGTAACTGAGGAGGAGGGAGCATTACTTCACTGTGTCCCCAATGCCCACACATAATTACAAAGTAGCTGTGTGTCCTTCTCACTACTTCTTATCTTTTCCAGATAACTATCAAAAATAATCATTTATATTCACAATACAGAAACAGCAAGGCAGAACACGCGGAGTCCCTGGCACATCAGTTTAGGGCTTCATATAATGCCTTTCTCTGGAACAAAATATGCACAGTCCTTTCCACTCCTTCAGGTTCAAGCTGACAGTGTGGAGAATCTACTCCAAACTGCAAATTATTTTGAATTGGACACACATGCCACGCATTTGTGGCAGCCTAGCATTTGGCACTTATCACGTGCCCCGTCAACAAATTCGGGAGAAAATGACTTTTCTCCCTTCAGGCAGTACACTACTGAAAAACCACGATGACAGTCCTTCTCTGGTATTATGTTTTGTGGGAGGAGAGAAGTTCATTTCAAATTAATTTATGATCTGTGAAAAAAAAAAAAGCTGAAAGCATGCCTCACTGCACCTGGAAGCATAGCACGCTCTGTTCTATTGCAAAATCCATTTGAGGGTCTCTCAGGCCCTATCATGGTGCTGCCTCCTCCTGGGCCAGGCATCCAGTGCTAGCTCCTGCCATTCAGAACCATGGAATCAATTTAGAGAGTCAAAGATGCCTGGCACCTAGGGAGGTTTGTAGAGGTAACGCTAAAGGCCGTTGCAGTGAGTGCAATCTTGAGGAATCTCATTCTGCCACAGGTATCCCTGGGACGACTGCGCATGTGTTTTTGAGAAATAAACCAAGTCTCTTTCTTTTAGGAGAGCCTCCTTTCTCCTTACTGGAGTCTGGGCAGGGCAGTAGCAAGCTTTTTACCCAGTTTTGCAATAAAGAAACATTTGTCAATAACCAATTGGTCCCATTTGATCCAGAGCTTACACATACCAAGAGACTTCGCTACAATCACCAGACATGTCAGGCCCTGATGAAAGTTGTTTTTCCTTCAGGGCTCATGGATCCATATCTATTTTGCTCTTCCCCAGCTGTCTCATAACTCAACTCCGAAGCTTGACTTCGGAGCTTGTTTCTGGCTGACGCCCGTTTTTAACTGGCAATATTACTACCGCTCAGAGTTGCACGGCAATTTTTTTCCAGCTTTATAAACTTTTACTAAGAGTCAAAGCAACTCACACCCACTATGTCTCAACCAAAGTTATATTAATTAGTACAGGAAAAGGAAAAAAATGGAAGATTTTTGACAGACAGCAATATCCATCCTTTAGGATTTTTTTTTTTTTGTCAGTATTGTATTGACAGGTTGTCTCGGATCTGTTACAGAGAAAAGAAATACTTGATCAGATCTCCTCTGTAAGTAGGGGAGTGGTGTTCTTATGGAATTTAGAGGCTCTTTCCATACACGTTTGTAAATAATTGGTTTTGAAGCTATGGGAGTCAAGTCTGAGATGGGAAAGGAAGAGAAGCCTGGGTACTGGTGTGATCCAGAGAGGTGCTGAAGGAGACTAACACTTGCAAGTTATCAGTTTAGACAGTAGTACCATAGTCTTTAACAGCTACATGATCTAAGCATAAAGAGAATTATGTGTGAAAATCATCACACCAGGATCACTACCCAACTGCCTCAGAGTTTGATGTGAGGTTATGCACTAAGACAGACAAGCCACAGTAAACCTGAAGCAGCATCCGTGCAAGAGGCAGGTATTCAGCAGGAGCACTCCAAACCCCAAAGATAAGGCAGGTTGAACAAAAATCTTTAAAATAGCCACAGGCTACTACTCTACAGCAAAGAAAATGTGGTACAGAAGAAATCATCTGCCCCATCCAAAAACTTTGTGTTTCTACAAGTGTCCCAACAAAATCCATAGGACAACCCTCAGCTCAAGGGAAGAGTTCAGGGCCAACTTATCCAATCAAATAGCTCCTGTTAACTGAACCTTATTACTGGGTGGAGGGAGTGCCAGGTAGAGGGGCACGGGAGACTAGGTGATTTTAAATGAATATTGTCCTCTAATTGTAGATCCATTCTATGAACTTTGTGAGATATATATACAGTTGATTCCAAATCCTCATTTTTAGAGACACATGTGAAGTCTTGTTTGAGGTTGTTACCTATAATGACTTTTGGTTTAACTAAGATACATAGGAATGTTCAAGCTTATGAGACCATCAAACAAAAGCTGACATGTCCTATGAAGTCAGTTGCTTCTTAATCATGTATGCTAGCCAGTCTTTAAAAGTATTCTACCAAGGGTAAGAAGTGAGTTTTTAAATAATACACATTCTACATCTTCCAAGTGAAAGGTTTTGACTAGGAGCACTGACAGAATACTTCTTACAATGGTGGCCTCAAATTCTTCTCTCTGATTCCAAATAGTTCCAGTTATTGCGACTGCACTGGTTCAAATTGATGATGATGCTTTTGCAATAATGCCTGGCTTTTAATCACTTCCTATGGCTTTGGACTTTTGTCTATCACTTTTATTTTCAATTGTGAGGAACAAGAGAGCATCAAAGAATTCTTCAGGGCATTTTAAAGATCTATTAGAGACTTACAAAGTTGACTCTACTATTCTTCCGACAATTGTCAAAGCAAGATTTGTTTTAGGCTTTCCTGATTTTTTTTTCCTGGCTTGCATCACTGATGCAGAAAAACACGATTTAGTATATCACATAGGATTTTATGGTCAAATGAATATCAAGGAAGACAGATATTCTAGGAAGTGTAAACAGAGATACTTCTCTTTATCAGTGAATTTTCCAGAGAAAAGTGATGCTGGAAGATCTAGCATTATCAGTATTCCAACTGGTTTCCCCCTAATGAAATTTGAAAACATTTCTACAAAACTAGCTTACAGGCACTTAAGATATTTTTTTAATTTTGTTTTAATCATCCAAACAAATTCACATAAAGAAACATTGTGCAGACATTTAGTGATAAACACATTCTAGAAGCATCCTTACTCTTTCCTTTCTCATAAGAATATTTCGTTGAAGTATAACAAATGTGCATACTTGTAGGATACATTGTGATTTCCAGTATGGGTATATGCCATGTAATGATAAAATCAAGATAATTAGCATGCCGGTGGTCTTAATGATTTACTGAGTCTGTGTTATACATGTAAACTCCTCTTTCCTGGCTCTTTCAAATATTGATCACTATTGTTATAGTCAATCCACTGTGCAAGAGAGTTCTAGAATGTCCTATCTATCTAATTGTACCATGTTGCCTTTTAAACAACTTCTCCCCACCTCTTCTCTCCCCATTCTCCACAGCCCCTGGCAATCACTGTTCTACTCAACAGCTATGAGATTCTTTTCTTTAGATTTCATATAATGAGATCATGGGGGCTTAGCTCAATGGTTAAGAGCACCTGTTACTCTTGCATAAGATGCATTTTCATTAATAATGTCCTCCAATCTCCTCCACATTATCCCAAATAATGGGATTTTATCTTTTAGATTATTGAATAATATTCTATTGTATAATCTATACCATCTTTCTTCATCCAGTCATCCATTAGTGGGTATGTAGATTAAGTCTGCATCATGGCTATCATAAATAAGATTGCAATAAAAATGAAATGAAAATTTATTTTCTATATATTCATCTTACATCCTTTTAATAAGTAACCCAAAGTGGGATTGATGGGTCATATGCCAATTGTATTTTCAACTTTTGGTAAATGTCTATATTGTTTTCCACAATGCTTAATTGCATTCCAACCAAAAGTTTATAAGAGTTGTTCTTTCTCTATATCTTTTCCAGAATTTCTTTCTTTTGTCTTTTTTTGTAATAACCATTCTAGCTGAGATGGGCGATAACACAATGTGCTTTTAATTTGTGTTTCCATTACGGTCAGTGAGGCTGAAAAGTTTCTCATATATACACTCACTATTTACACCTTGTTTTACTTCAAAATGCATCTTCCTGTCTTTCATCCACTTCATAATGGTGTTGCTCATTTGTGAGGGGGCTTTGCTTAACTGATTCATCTTTTCTGTCTAATGGTTTTAGTTCCTTATGGAATCTGCTGTCACTTGACTCTGTTGATTATTCCATTTACTGTGAAAGTTTTTACTTTCATATAATACTGTGTGTCTATCTTTACTTTGTTACTTGAACATCTAGGTTCATATTCAAAAGATTATTGCCCAGACTGCCATGTAGTATTTCTTGGATGTTTTCTGATATTCTCCTTTAACTAAGTGAAGATCTAATGTCCACTGTTGGTATTTCATCCACTTAAGATCAAGCAAGAAGTCCATAAAAGCAGCAAGGACTTTGTGGAATATCTGTTTGATCCTACAGATTCGGAAATCATGACTAAGTTCTCAAATGCCCTCAGAGGTAATCATGAAGAGACAAATGTCACCAATTAAAACTGTTTTTTTTTAAAGAAAGCAAAGCCTTTTTCGAATGGCTATTAAGTCCAAATGTTTATGACATGACCATATAATCTGACACAACTTCAATTTTCTTTTCACTTTTCACTTCAATTCCTCTCTGTCTTCTATATTCCCCACATGAATCTATCCATCTTTACTATCGCTTTCCCTTCACTGAGTCTCTGGTCTTCTTCTCTTCTCATTTATTGACGTTCTAGACTCTCATCTGATTGTCCCTTGCTCATCTTCACACATACCTGCTGTGAATATTCTCTTCTGAAAGGCAAGATGCAATCTTCTTTAACCTAATTAGGGAGATACACCATCTCAAAAAAAACTGTAGCAAAGCCCATTCAAGTTATGAAATTAAATCATTTTCAATATTACTAGGATAAAAAAATAAGACCAATTAAAATTCCAACCCTTCCTGTGGGGGAAAAAATTCAAAGAGTATTTTATAAAAGATAGAGGTGTTACCTCATTGAAAAGCAGTTATCAGCACTGTAACTATACTCTTGACCATCCTGAAAACATCCTAATTCAGCTTCATGCGCAGTGATTTCCCCATAGTCAGCACTTATGTTGACTAGTGTTAAAGAGCTAACTTCAGCAAAGCTGTCAACCACCATAAAGATTTCATGATTAAGTTGATGTCTACAGAGCTTCATTTATTTGCATACAGGTAACAAAAGCAATCATCTTACCACTGGAAAGTGGTTATTGATTTCCTATGGTCAAGCACCTTCTATGATGACCTTTAAATAATCTCTAAATTTCCCAGGTACACTCTGACATAGGTACTACTAATGCCCATTATGCAGATGCAGAAATAGAATAAACACATATAGGGAGTAAAGAAGTGATCATCTAAATATAGGTTTGTCTGATGTCAAAGTCCATGCTTTTTCACTACCCCACACTGCAGATGTAGCCTTAGGAACTATAGGGTTGGTTTAGATGATGCTACAAAAGGAGTTAAAAGTAGTATGCCTTATTATGGTCTAGAAATGATGTGTATTCCAGAAAGATTCATGTACTAAAAGCTTGGCTGCTAGCTGATGGTTTTCAGAAAGTGATTGGATCATGAGAGTGCTAACATCATCAATAGACTCATCCATTTATGACTGTAGAGATGAATAAGCTATTTTGAGGTGGGATATAGTTAGGGGAAATAGGCTTCTACTTCCTGGCAACCATGAGGTGAGTAGCTTTATTCCCAGCATGCCCTTCTGCCATCACAATGGAGTTTTTCAGCAAGGACTCACAGCAGCAGAGCCAGCCAATCGTAGCCTGAAACTGTAAACCAAAACAAGTCTTCCTTTTCCAGTTATTTCTCCTAGCTCTTTTGCAGAATAACAACATGTTAACTAACAAAACCTTCAGTTGTTTTTTTTTTCAGTTTCCGTTTCAATCCCTTAGGTGTTATTGTTATTTATCTTTGCATGTATAATGGTTTGTCTAATAGATTTGTCCACAGTGTGCCTGCTGCTCTCTTTCACTTGACTATAGGAAAACTGTTTCCATGGAGCCAAGTGTGCAAGTGCATGGGCATGAGTTACAACTTCCTCCTTATTTATTGTTTAAAACTATGCCCTTGCACTGGCCAACAATATGCTTCGTTAATAATAACTACATTACCCTTCCCTGAGCCAGACAGCAGCAGAGGTGACACTTGGTTTCTGCAGCAGAGACAGCAGATGGCTCTTCATGGCTCCCCACTGGCCAGGCCACAGAGTGACTTTGATGGCAGCCAGTTGCCTGCCCTCTCAGGATGAGACACACAAATACAGCTGCTCATTGGGGAGAAAGCTGGATAAGAGAGGCAGAGAAATGACTGCCTAAGGGGGGGGGGGGAAGCAGGAGAGACGAATGAGGCCAAGACTGCAGGCTCACTTACAATTGGTTCATTTTACCAAATAATTACTGCATAGGACTAAAGACCATTGATATACAATCTTCGTTATGGCATAGGACAAAGCATAACATTCGGTCTGATACCTGGGCTTCTTGCCCATGATAAAATGTATTGCATAATGAGACTGATTTCCTGCATAAAAGAAAGGTGAATAATCTTTATTTATGGTGTAAATCATCACTATTAGTTCACAAGATGCTTTCTTTATTCAGAAATTACAGAAAGAAGGCAATGTCAACTGGAACAGAGAGGGTTGTACTTTAGCAATCTAGATGATGATCTTTTGATGAAATCTCAGAGTTTAGAAAACATTGTAATAACGTTTGGCTATAATGGTCCAAAATCAAGACTTATAAGACAAAGAACCATCCTTTTCTTTTTCTTAATAAATAAGATATTTGAGTCCATTTAGTTAAATAACTCACATAATAGTTCACTGATAGGAAACACAGCAGCTTCAAAACAAAGTCTTCAAATCAAACCCATTGGATGCCACCCCTACTGCCCAGCTCCTTCCCGTATCGTCTACCTTTGAAAAAGCATCCGTGGAGAGCCAGCTCTCGTATTTCTATAGCCAGGGTTAACACTCAGCTGATACCCACTTAATAGTCAAACGCGTTGTCCCACATTCTAGTTGTGCACTAATCCCACTGTAAATAAAACCTTGCCCCATTATGCTAGCAAACAGCCCACTGTCTGTTGTCTCGATCATGAGTTTAGCAGTTGATAGCCTGCAGCTCATTTTTCCTAGCAAGGCTCTAAGACTTTTCATGATAAACTGTCCCTTCTGTCAAATCATCTCTGCCCTTCACACTCTCTGCTCCAACCATAGTAGCCTCTTGGCTTTTTTCCAGTATTCTGAGGACCATGCTTCCTACTTAAAGCAATTTTCCTCCAGGTCATCCCATGCTTATTCCTTCATTTCCCTGTCCAGTGCTGTTTCAACAGAGGGAATCTTTTGACCATCTTGTTTAAAATGACACCCTCCTTTCCAACAGCTATTTTCCCTGCTTTATTTCTCTTCAAAGGACTGGGATACTATTGTAAATAATACATGTTCCTTGACTTAATTTACAATACCATTATGGAAATAATTGCAACCCTCCCAAAATCCTTATGGTTGAACCACTCAACTTCAAGATCTCAGAATGTGACAAGGGTAAAACCATTAAAGGGGGTGTAAAGTTGAGAAATAATCAAATCTAAGTGGGGTCCTCATACTAAGGGAAAGTTGAACCTACAAGGAAATTCCAGGGGCAGTTCACAAAGAGAAAGAATCACATGAAGACACAGTGAGTAAATATCCATCTGCAAGCCAAGAATAAAGGACTTGGGAAAAGCAAACATGTCAAGACACTGATTTTGGAGTTCTAGTATCCATAACTGGAAGGGAATAACTGTTATGTAAGCTTCCTGATCGGTAGTATTCCCTTGCCCAACCTAATCAGTATAATGGTCTTTGCCATCCACCAGAAATATATCTCCAGAAGAAGAAATTTGGTCCAGGACACTGCTATAAGTGAGTGCTAAATAACAGACTTGTTGACGGTTTTTAAATTGTTGAATAAGTAATGACTAATTTCATAATTGCTTGAAGATCTCCAAATACTTTCAGTTTGCAAAATATTGTTTCCACGCTTGGGAACCCTTTTGTTAAGCAAAGATTTTCACAGTAATGGGAATTGACCAGCTCTGTGTTTTCATCCAGGTTTGTAACGGAGCCACTAATGGATTGTGTCAGGACCAAGAACCTGAGGATCATAACGTGTGCTAGAAGCAAGGCTGTCACACGGTGTTTGTTATTAGGAAAATTACAGAAAAACAACCTACAGCAAAAATCAATCAGGAATTAAAAGGATACCAGGCAACCTGCCTCCCACGCATGTCTTTGATAGTCAAGATCAGTTTACAGCTAATTGCTTCCAGCACTTAGATAGCTACATAGCTATGGCTTCATCCTGACAAACAACTCATTCAAAGCACTGCATGTTCCTCAGTTGTGTCAATATTGCTGATGCTTTTGTCCTCACATCAACAGGACAAAACCGAGGAGCAATAAATTGCCAATCAACACATCAATTGATCATCCCAAAGTTCTCTTGACTCCCTCACCTGGGTGGCCAGTATTTTCTCAGAGGTAAAAGACATGGAGTTCCTCCAGGTGCTTCTGTGTTGCTGACTATTCTGACCTGAGCGGTTAGGATTAGATTACCTCTGGCAGGTGGGGAGGAAGACCTGCTTGAGACTTACAAACTCTTGAAAGGATGCAAGAGTTAGCTATATAACTAGTCTCCAAGATATGTCTGCTTGCTGCTTAAAGTCACTCAGACCTACAGAAATAGGATATATACAATCATCATTTTCATGTAGAGTTGTATGAGGTTAGGTGGAAAGTGACATTATGGTATGGACTTCTGAAAAGCCTCCATTTTCTACTTCTCTCCTTTATACATCTTAATTCTATGCTACAGAACAGGGAATAATAGATGCACCACATACCAGCTATTCTATAAAGCTATTTGCTAATGTTTGAAAATGAAATATCCTCCAAAGTCCTATATCAGAAATCCAAAACTGATGTTGATACTCTGGGAACTTGAGGCAATACAATACTAAGAGGTAAAACTTGGCTGGAAAATAATGAGTCACTGAACTCAAATTCTTAGTATATTGGCCCTGCCTCTCCCCTGCTTCTGTATCTGCTTTCTGGCTTTCCCAGGGTAAACTTCTGCTGCCATATTCTCTCACCACTTTGGTGTTCTGCCCAATTAGCCATGGAATGAATGCTCTGAAATCAGGAGTCAAATAGTTCTTTCCACTGTTATCTTCTTCCCTCAGATGTTTTGAACATAACAAGAGAAATAGCTAATAAACACTTAGGACAGGTGAGTACTTAATTGTCCACAGAATTATCTGGAGTTTTCCTATCAACATCAGGTGATGGAACTGAGATTTAGAAAGATCCCAAACTTGACCAAAACCATTCATAGGAGACATAGATCACATTCCAGCATGCCAGTTTATAGCAACGGAAGCTGCCACCTGTGGAAGCCCATAGCATCTCCCCATTCTTTAATATTTGGTTAGGCCAAATTTAGAAACTGGTTCTAAGAGAGGCCATGGAATCGAAACCCTCTCACATACAGTCACTGGAGGATGAGAATGATACTGGTGGAACTGCCAGAAACTGATAGATAGATAAGATGCTACCCTGGATTTAAGAACTGTGATGTCAGGAACAACAGCTGCCTAAGAATGAAGCTCCTACACAAAAATTCAAGCAAAAAATATAAAAGGATGATTGAAATAGGAAAGGAGAACATAATCGGAGAAGCTACAAAACCATTATTTGGCTCCCATTTACATATTCCAGAGAACTTTCACCAAATCATACCACACGCTTTTCTATTTGTCTCCCAAGCAATGCCCTTTTCTCTGATATAAATTTTAATATTTTTGTTTTTGTTGTTGTTATAGGCAAAAAGCATCTTACAAAGCACCAAATACAAAGACATACAGTCTTGGACCAACCATCTATTCATCTTGAAACTGTTTTCTCATGATTGACTTAATAGTTTAGGTTACAAAACAAACACCAACAAGGACAATTTGACTCTCTCTTCAAACTGATAGTGACAATCCAGAATCTCTACAAGTTCTGCCCTATAGAATACCGAATCTGCTGTCAAACATTATAAGAAGTGTTTACAAAAATACCAATATCTTCTAATCCTGGTACCACCTATGAAAGTCTAATCAAAGGGGATCCAAAGTTTGTAGAGCTAAAGGGACTTGATCAAGATCTCTTGGTAGTCAGTAGTAGATGTAATTTGGCCAGTCATCTTTTCCTGATTTCTCTGCCAAGAGTAACAAATGAAAAGACAGAGAGAGAGAGACTGTCTCCTGTATCATTTGAGGTTGTCACGCAGTATATGTTCACTCAGAAAAATCCACAAAAGTTTTTCAGTTACATAAGCTAATAAATTCTATTTTCAGGTAAAGCCTATTTGAATTTTTTTTCAGTCAATGTAATAAAAATACATCCAAAATGTGACCCAAAAATGCTCAATATATTCTGAATTCTTTGCAATACATTCTAATACCATTTCACTAAAGTCAACATTCTGGGTTTTGACCAACACTACCAATCATATTCGTTTTCTAAACCATAAATGAAAAAAATCAATATTAAAAATACGTTGTGATCTAAAACATACTGTAATGAGAATTTCTGTGGCTTTGTGGTGACAAAGTGTGCTGTTCATAATCAGCCACATTAGTGTTTCAGGTTCCATGTGCATTTCCAGTACTTTGCCGTGTTCAACTACTACTTTATTTTCTTTCTTAACCCCTAAAAAAATCTACTGGGCTTAGTGAATGCCTGCTTGACTGTAGCTCAGTGGGAATGGCAAAGTGTGACTCCCAACACCAGGTCAGAGAAGGCAACATCCCTCCCTTCTCCTGTGATGCTTTCTGACTGTTGCTCCTACTCCCTTTCTCTCTCCTCTCTCTCATCTTCGTAATGCAACCATCATTTTGTAAAGGAAGATTAGGCTATGTGAAGAGGCTTCATAGGTATTATAACCAACAGCCCATACTAGGTATCCTGATATCAAAAAACAACTTGCTATTATTTCATTAGTTCTCTCTATCCTCCCAGCTGAGGCCTGAGGCCCCAGACATAAAGCAGAGACAAGCCATTCCACTTCAGCCGGTCTGAATCCCTAACTCATAGGAATCATTGGACATAATAAATGATTATCATAGTCTTAAGCCACTAGTTTGTACAGTAATATATTTTACACACTAGTTGATAATCAATGCACACATCTCTGTCATAACTATCTTAATATGTATGATTTTTAGGAGACATGAGTGTAGAGTTAAATATTCATCATGTGAGGCACTTAAATGGCCTCTTTCTTCACCAGACAACACTCACTATTTTTTCCCATGGGCCTCACAACACGAAAAAATTGTTTTGCTTCCTAAGCTTAGATAGATAGATAGATAGATAGATAGATAGATAGATAGATAGATAGATAGATAGATGATAGATAGATAGATAGATAGATATAGATATAGATATAGATGATCAATATGTTTTCCTTTATTCCATTCTATTCTATAACTTTGATCAGACTTACCATGCTGAAATTCTATTTAATAGAATTTTGACCAAACCTCCTAACACCTCACCAAAAATATTTGTGGTATATGTATACACACACACACACATATATATAATCTCAAAGTACAAACAACTGCCACAGATTTTTTTAAATTCCTAGATTTAATAGCAAAAATTAAAGTATTTCTTCCACCAATAAAGTTGGTGTACATTGCTTTGCTGATTAATGTAATAGCAGCATTGAGAGATTTAATAACATAATGCATATTTGCTGTTCGCGGCCTATAAACAGTAATCTTAGAGAAGGTAATTACCTTGCTCATCTGGGGCAGCTTGACCTTTGTGGACTACAGGGAAGTTGGCAACAGGAATACCCCCATGACTACCCTGCAGGAAACACCACAGATGTGCTTTATAGGCATCTAATGTGACCAGCAATAAAAGTATATCATCAAACCAATGTTGATTGGTACACTGTGTTTTTATTTTTGTCTACAAACCCAAAACCTACTACCCAGCTTTCTTGGTCAAGCGGCTATTTCAGTTCAGGCACACAATCAATAAACTTACCTTTTTTAATATCAAATGATTTTATTTGCCTGGATTGAGCTGTTATTTAAGTAAATAATCCATTCAGACTCATCAAAAGAGCATGAGTCTTTTAATTTTATTCTCCCGTTGCCTTTTCCACAAACTATTTTCCCTGAAACTTTTTCTTTTTCCATGCAACAAATATTTATGTAGCAATGGGACAAATGATGGGGATACAAAACCAGCCAGTGCCTCACCTCAGGGAGCTTACAGCTTAGCAGGTGACATAGATGAGGGAGAACCACCCAAAAGCAGAGAAGGAACCCACTTGAGGTGACTGGACAGAATGCAGTTCTAATTCCTCCCGTCCTCTGCCTCTTCATCCCCAAATACTGCTTTGCCAATCTTCCTACTAGGGAGAGCCAGTAGTTTCTGAATCTTTTGACTCTGAGTTTGTTCATGTGCCTTCTTCTAGTTAATGAAGGATTTGCTACCATGATCTAAACAGAGCACTTACACATGGGGCTCACATTGTCAAGTTCTGGTTACAAACCTAAGATGAGAATGTGAATGAGCCTGGGACAGTCATCTAGAAAGGCCACAGGGAGGGTGAAGTGATTGACAACCTGTCTAGCACCACCCATGGGAGTGTTGACACCTTAAATGATCTAGGCTCATTCATGCCTCAGATGACTCAAGACATCCCGCAAGGTAAGGCAGATGACTACATTTTCACTCAACTCAGTCCAGCCCACACTACTAACCTTTATGATTATTACCAAACAAGTGTTAGTGTTTTAATACAGAAGGGCTTGGTGTGAATTGCTGCAACCTAAAAGAAGAGATAAAAAGGACTGGAAAAAAAAGGTGATTTTGAAAACCTTTTTGCTGGGCATGATATACTGACATTGGTCTTTAAGCACTTGGAAGACTTAAGCCAAAGGATCACAAACTCACAGCCAGCCTGGGCTATAGAAGAAGACCCCATGAGTCAGGGATCACTAAACAAAGAGAAAATAAATGACAAGACAAAGACAAGAATTTGACTAATACACCAGCTTATTATTAAAAGAACATTGAGTAAGACTTCATGAGCACCTCTTCCATCCCTGTTGGCTACTGGGAAAGGGGAACGGATTTCTCTTCAGAGATTTGGGCCCGAGGCTACCCATGATCCAGTAGATGGTCCCACACCAATGTACATATCAACAGCACTAAATAGACTGAGTATTAAATAACAGAAAGAGAGGGAGATATAAAGGTGGTAGGAAAAAGTGGGACAGGTGAAGTCAAGAATTGGAAGGGGAGGTAGATTGAATCCAAACATATTATATGCATGTATAAAGCAAATAAAATATTTAATAAATCAAAAGCAGTGAATGATATATTTAAATAAATTCTAATACAGTTGGAATCAAGTACTACATATGATATCAAAAATAAATTCTGTCAGATTTAAAAAAAAACTTAAATTAAGATGAACAGATAATACAATGACCAGATTTTAATCAGTGTCATGATTCTTCACAGATAAAGCAGGAGACCATGACAGCCAGTCTTTAAAGGTGACTGACTTTTCATGACTCTGTTTCCATGAGGCCAATAGAATTTAGTAGAAATGATAAGAACCTTGAACTTGGTCAAGGCATTGCAGTTTCTACTACAATTTCTCAGCTCAAGCCAGCCATAATGCCATAAGGTCACCATTGTAGCCCTACAGAGAGACTCAAGTTTAAAACTGAGGCCTCCCACCTACACAGCACCAAACAGCATCATGCAAGGGACTAACTTTGGAAAGAAAACTTACAGCCAGTCTACCCTGAAATTACTAGCCCCAGACAACTCCTGAGGGCAACTTAATAAAAGACCCTGGGCCAGAGCTGCTCAGCTAGACACAGCCAAATTCTTTTACTGTTGTTGCTGTTTTGTTTTCTTTTGTTTTGAGACAATGTCTCATTGTATAGGTACCGCTAGCCTGCAACTCACTGTGTAGAACAGGCTGGCCTCCAACTGATATCCATCTGTCTGTGTCCTGGATTCTCCATAATCAAATTCTTGACCCACAAAAACTATGAGAGATGGACCTAAGACTTGTCATCATAAACTACTGATTTGTGAGTGATTTATTACTAAATCAAGTAACTAATATAAGAACCTGAGCATTTTTTATTTATAAGTACTGAGGATTATATATTATATGACCCAGAACCAGCTGCCCAGGGATAACACCCACAGTGGTCTGGGATCTCCCACATCAAAAAAAGGTCCCACAGGCTAGCCCACACGCCAATCTGATGGAGGTAAGTCCTCAAATGAGTTTCCTTCTTCCTGGTCACTCTAGTTTGCATCAAGTTGATGAAAACTAATGAACACATATTACTTTCTAGGAATTCCTCCAGGAAAGCTGGTATTCTTGCTAATTCAACAAACAGAATCTGGTTGAGTGAATTATTTTTAAAGAAGATTTTAATTCTCAAATGCAATGTCTTTTTGGTTATAAATAATTCAGTGACTGCCGACAGCCTGGGAAAGACAGCAGGAAGTTAGCAAAGTGCAGGGGCTTAGGGTTTGAGTAGCGCTGTCACGTGGATATGTCACCTCTGTCTCTCCTGCCACTTCCACACTCCACATCTTCAAAGGAATGAGCATTGGGAAAGTCCCTAAGGAAATTAAATTCTTATAACAATGATAATCATACTTTGGTATGATACTCTCTTTCCCCAGACTATAGAAAATCAAGTAGGTGAATTTCTGACTAAGGTGAGGGACTTCCCTCTTAAGGGCAGAGTATGAGATGGAGTAGATTTTCAAGGTCTACCTGAGCCCCAAAACATCCTTTGGGCTTCCTGGTATGTGGTTTCTAACACTCAAATTCCAGCATAGGCTTGGGAGAACCATCTAGTTAAATCCTATTTCAGCATTAGCTATCTGTCTTTAGCGCTCTTGTTAGGCTAAACCACAGGGTCTGCATCAGTTAATCAGCCTACACTCCAGTTTTCTCAGCTAAACTAGACTAGTAATGGAGAAGAAACTTCTTATCAAGAATCGTCATCAGAAAATGATAGCTACAAAATTTATTTTTTTATTTCAAACTAACATACAAATATCCATTCATTGTCTAATCTTTTGGATTTTTTTAAGTAGAGTGAAAATTTCAGTGTACTTGTGGAATAATTGTTAGTAAAGTCTTTTCTTTCACCTTCCCTCAAATCTTTGCCTCACAACTTATTTGGTTGTTGCTTTTGTCTTAATTTTCCTGTATTAAATCTTTCCATACATTCAGTCTTCATAGAAATAGCTATTTTAATTTCTACATTTATATTTCCTTGCTTTTCATGATCATAAAAATAATTATCTGAATTCAGATATGCTCAGCTGGCATGCACAGATTTGGAAACTACTCAATGAAGCTTATTGGATCAGAGTGTGTACCCTTGTAGGAAATGGCCCAATAGTCATACTAGGAAGCACTTGTTTGCCCTGAGCACTGAAAATGTGCTCAATACCAGCCTGTATGTTCTCTATAAGTAACAGATATCATTATTTTGTAAATTAACAGAGCCTCAAGCTTGGATTCATAACTCATTCCTGTAAAGTCAGCACTTGGGAGACTGAGGAAGGAAGACTCTTATGTAGGGAGTTGCAAGTCAGCCTGGGATACAAAGTAAAAGCAGAAAGCAAGAAAGAGAGAGAGAGAGAGAGAGAGAGAGAGAGAGAGAGAGAGAGAGAAAGAGAAAGAAAAGAAAGAAAGAAAGAAAGAAAGAAAGA
>CABHPH010159192.1:20737-43012 GCA_902168325.1 Peromyscus nudipes | reverse complement strand
AGAAAGAAAGAAAGAAAGAAAGAAAGAAAGAAAGAAAGAAAGAAAGAAAGAAAGAAAGAAAGAAAGAAAGAAAAGGAAAGGAAAGGAAAGGAAAGGAAAGAAGGGAGAAAGGAGATGTCTGTACCATAATGCCATTTCTAGCATGACCTTTGAAAGTCTAAAGTACTTGAGGTTAATTGCCCTCTGCCTCCATCTAGCAATGCATCTTTGAGAAGGAGCAACAGCTTTGCATTCTAACTTTATTGCTAATACAATGGGGATAATAAATAATAATAAATAATGATTGAAAAACTTGTGCTTGGGTTGCTGCCTGCGTCTGCCATTGAGCAGATGTACGACTGTGAGTGAGTTGTTTAATTACTAAAGCCCAGTTTTCTCTTTTATAAAATGGCACTAATAATTGTACCTACTTTCTGTGGTTATTTTCTGAGTTTAATGAGATAACATATGTGAAATAATTAAACCCAGAAATTGGCAATTTGCAGACACTAAATAAATAGTAGTCGCGATCACTTCTACTGGAGTTGGGTAAATTGAATCAGGCATGGACGTAAAGTAGCTCATGACAGTTCCAGCTAGAGCAGCACGCCATAACTGGTGGCTATTGTTAACATTATTAAGTGCTAATTTGGTCAGACATGAGAAGTAGCTATTATTACCATTCTTTTCATGGATGATGCATCACAGAAGTCTGCTAACTTATCAAGGATGCAAATGTAGCCCCAGAAATAACCTCTACATTTAGAATCTGAAACTGTTTTGTATTATACCCTAGCTACAGAATTCACAGTCAAAAAGAAAAAAAATAATAAAAGAAAAATAATCTTCAGCTTATCAATTGTGGGACATTTCATCCTGAAAGTTATAATTTAGCCCTGAAGAAATGTTTGGGTCATGGATATATTTTAATGCCCCTCCCTCAAAAAAGCCTCGCTTTCTGTTCTTCTAAATGTAAGCCCAATGTAGTACATATTACAGGCATGTCATGCTACCACCATCTGAAAGAGAAGTGATAGCATCTCCTTGCAAGCCAGTATGCACCGTACTTGCCTACGCTTCTCATTGAACTACACAGTCCTGTAAAATGACTAATGAACATTTGGCTGAATTACTTTTGGAAACAGCATCATGAAAACCATTCTCTACCCTCTCACTTAACTCACAACTGCTTATGCACCTGGACTCAAACAGCACCACCCAGAGCAAGAAAAACAAAGACAGTCCCGACTAAGCATTTCCTCGAGGGTTATCAAAGCCTTTTTAGGGGTCCAAGATATTTTAGACAATGATAGCTCTTGGGCTTTGACTTTCAACAATAGCCCTTTAAAAAAAGGAAAAGGAGTCTAAATTGTCTGTGTAATTTCCTAGCCAGAGCTTAGAATGCGCACTCACATACAAACTATTCACCTCACTGCTGTTTGCTGAGTCTAAGATTGATCCATCTGTCCAGCTTGTCTTCTTATCGTTTCTCATAAATTGCTTACGTTAAGATCAGCCAATAGACACATGTACCAAAATCCATTAGGCCCTGAAAGGAAAATATGTAATTAAGGACCACCTCCTCTTTCCACTGTGGAAACTCTCTGCGGCATTTGGCAAAATTGTTGCTTTTAAGTTTGCTTTGTGAAGAAGGATTTGGTGACTCCTAACCCTCAAGGATTGTTCTCTGACCCATCGCTTTTCTTCACCATCTGGCATGTTTACTTGAAGCAAACGCCATGGGTCAGAGGGCAGAGCAGACATGTGGAGGGACAGCTTTGTCATAAAAGCAATAAAGAAGGAGTGGGTGCTTCAGAATATCGTACTGTGCATTTTGTTCAGCCACTGAGCACAATGAAGGAAGGTTAGTCATATGGCTAAACACAAAATCAGTCAGCTACCACGAAGCCCAGCAGACGAGTAAAATGCAAGATGCCCAAGTTCAAAATCTTGATGTTGTTTCCTTTTCAATTTCTAAGAGAACCTTTTAGTGCTTTGCTGGGCACATTGCAACAATATGTTACACCAGACACAAGAGGGAAAGTGGGTGATAGGCTAAATTAACCAGATTGATTATTCAGGAAGTGTTGATCGTCCAATAATCCCCAAGCAACAAAATTAAAGATAGATGGAAGAGAGTAAGGAACTAAATATCAGAAAATCAATGCTTTCATATCCCAGGCCTGTGCTGTAATGAGATAATGGTGATGAATTTTATTTCCTAATAATTGAAGTTTCTTTTAAAAAGAACAACTCAGAAGTGAACAGTGACTTCAGCTATGGACTTCAGATGGAGGACATGTGTATAAAGTCCCCAACTCGTTTCTTTATCCAAAGAATAGGGTCATGGTAGGTGAAGCTGTGAAATGTTCAGTACCTAAATCCCTTTCCAAAACCCTCAGATTTATTTATAAAGAACTACTGTATTAGTTACCTTTCTTGTTACTGTGATGAAATTCCATGGCAGAAGCAACGTAACGGAGGAAAGATTTGTTTGGACTCACAATTTAGAAGGATATGATCCATCACGACAAGGAATGCATGAAGGTAAGCAAGCATTGAAAGCTGCCAAGGCATGCACACGAGAGGCTGCTTGCTCATGTGTTAGCACATCAGGAAATAAAACTGGGCAAGTGCTGGCTGGTGACAAACCTCAACGTAGATCCCCTCCATCCCACTTCCTCCCGCTATGCTCCACCTCCCAAAAGTTCTACAACCTCCCAAAATGGTACTACTAACTGTGAACAAAGTGTTCAAACACATGAGCCTGTTGGGGACATTTCACATTTAAATGATGACTGCATCTGGCTTCCTTTATAGGGCTTGCCTGAATTCTAGAGATCTTTGAAATATTTATTACTTCTGATCGTGGGTTCATTCAGAATGTTTCCTTATTGCAGTAAGACTCATCTCATTGCACACAGAAAAGGAAATGCAAGACTTCCAACTCTGCTAATGTCTCCATCTTATTCTCACTTCAAATGTCTGTCCCTTGTCTTTGAACATCTCAGAAGCACAAGTCCTGGAATAGAAACTCAGAAAAAGATTTGGGTTTCTATCCGCTCGTAAGAAATCACCATGCGTCCTGAGACGTGTCTGATTAAAGGGAAGTTAGTCAGCAAAAGAAAATGGAAAGGGAATTTTTCTCCTCAGGAAAAAAAAAAGTAATGAAACAAAGGGGGAAAGATTAAAGGAGACCTCCCTCCTGCAGCCTGACTGTCAGGGGAGAGTTCTTCAGACTGTGAATAGGCTTTGATCCTGGAAGCTCTGCGTTTTCAGTCTTCGCCAAGTTGGTAAAAGGGATATCCCTTGTGGAAGTTTTTCTCATATGGAGCTTTTCAGAAAAAGAAGCCCTAGCTATCAAGATTTCTCTATCCCTTGCAACACTTCTCTTGAAAAATTCATAGCACAGAGCATAGCCATTCTCTTTACAATTCCAGACTCTCTGTAAAGGGCAGCTATTTGCCCAAGTTTGTCCTTGCCAGTTTAGAATTGATCATACTATAGATAATTTATAGGCAGGCATGGAGATCATACTAATGTGTCCACTTACAAGCAAAGATGGGATTCCCAGGCTTCTTTTGAAGAAAAAAAAAAAGCCTTCTAGTGAAGTTTCCCCATTCATATTTAATAAACCAGTTCATGAAAAAAAACGAGCAAGAAGAGGGGGGCTTTGGAAACAGATAGAATGTGGGTCTGACTGGAGGGGTGACCCTGGGCAGAGCCCTCAGTTGCTTCAACTCCCAGTTTTCCTTCTACAAAAGTGAAGATAATTCTACTCACCTTTCGGGATTGCCAGGAAAATGAACTGAGATAATGTGAGCCAAAGCACTCAACTCGGGGCACCTAGGAAATGTTGCTTTCATTACACTTTAGTTTTCTAAAAGAACCTATTTCAAATGACCAAACTCAAGTTTGTCCGTTGAGAAAATAGGTTTTTCCTCAATAAGGAAAATTGCAACTTACCCCACAGATTATACCTAAGCCTGATGCTCTGTCAAGCCACTTCTCTGTGTTCTCAGAGAACGTGTGTTGCCAGAATTTCCCCTAATTCACATGTAAGCTTTTCTGTGTATCACTCTTCCTAGGGTAGCAATACTATTATTTTCTTGGTGAAAGCAGAGACTGGAGCAGAGGAGAGCTGTGGGACCTAGAACCCTAAGAAAGGCTAGGGGGGAAAAATGACCTCAAATGTCTTAGTAAAGGAAATGGGGTTTCCTGTAGAAAAATAAAACTGCACAGTGGGAATCAAAGGTACAAACTTAATCACAGCCTTATTAAACAGTATTTAGAAGCTGGTATTTTGAAAAGCAGAACTTTTAGTTGGCGAAGAATGACAGATGGATAGAAGAATGTCATGCCTCTTTTTAAAAAGCCATAGCATCTTCACATGAACGTCCTAAGCATTATTCCTACAACCTGTGTCAGAGCTCTGAGGGAGTCAAGACATCTTCCTGCTGTCATTCAGTGAGTGTGGCATGGAAAGAACATGACCTTTGGACTCAGTATGGAATGTCAGTCTGTCTTACCAACTTAGTGACTCTGGACCAGCTCTGCTCCAATTTGGATGTGATGTGTTTCCCAAAGCTCATGTGATGTAAAAGAATTGTGATTCTGGAAGATGATGGAAGCACTCAACAGCTGGGGCCTGGAAGGAAGTTTTAGGTCGTCTGTGGTCTGTCCTCAAGTGGGACTGTGAGATATTATTCTCCTCATTCTCTCGCTTCCCAGCCGTGAAGTAAGAAGCCTCCACCTCCCACTGCAGTGTGCTACCTGCCATGACCTCCAAAAGCAATAATGTCAACCAGGGATGGACTGAAACTGTGAGAAGAAATGAAACTTTCTGCTTTTTATGTTGATTATCAAGGACATTTTGTTACAGTAATGGAAAGTTACCAACCTGTTCACCATCCTCAATCTTCTTTTCAGAAAATGGGGAAATTGCCCCTACCTTGTAAAGTTCGGTGACAGTGGGATAAATGAAAGAGAGAGAGATGGAGAGAGAGATAGAGAGAGGCTGAGGCTTGGGTCTAAGAAAGGTGAGACAAGGAATAATTGGAATGGCAAACACACAATGTACCAAATCACCTGGTGTACAAAATCACCATCTAACCCCAGCCTAAAGCCCCTTGCCAGACTTCTACACGTTGTTTTTCTCTTCATCCTTTCTCAAAGCTATTTCTCAGTGTTTCTGGTCAGACTAATATAAATGTAACAGCTAGACTTTAAAAAGGCAGAACTGTAGACGAATTGCTAAATAGTCTGATAAAATAAAAAAAAAACACGGAGCCAGAATTTTGGGGTTAAAGCCTGAGAGATCAGAGGAATAAGAAAAGCCACAGCTTACCTCACCTCACCAACTCCACAGCTTCCAAGGAGACCTACTTCCTGTATACCCATGCCTATATGCCTTGCTGTTCTGCCATCTGATTTGCTCTCTCTGTCCAGCTACATCACATCCTCTTCCTGCCCAGCTCTGTCACTTCCTGTCTGTCTGTATAGGCCTCCAGACCTCAATGGTTAACTAGTGTTGGAATTTAAGGTGCGTGCCACCATGCCGGACTCTGTTCCCAGTGTGGCCTTGAACTCACAGAGATCCAGACAGATAGGATTAAAGGCATGTGCTACCATTGTCTGACTTCTATGTTTAATGCAGTTGCTGGCTTTTTCCTCTGATCTCCAGACAAGCTTTATTTTTTAGAGCACAAATGAAATATCACCACACAGAATTGCCTTACAAACTGCCTTACAGTGATAGCACATGCCTTTAATGCCAGCCGTAGGGAGGCAGAAGCAAGCAGATGTCTGAGTTTGTGGACAGCCTTGTCTACAAAGCATGTCCCAGGACAGCCAGGGCTACATCGAAAATAACTCTGTCTTGGAGGGGGGAGGGCAGAATTGTGTCCCAGTTTATAATTGAAGCTACTGAGGCAGAGAACCACGATAAAAGTTTCTAAAAGTTTCACAGATTCAAAGACTGGAAAAGCTACCTGGGTCTATAGTCTAAATATCATAGAGGGTGAATGAATGTAATGAGCATATGTCCTTTATTACAAGTGTGTGTTAGAGGTACACACCACAGTCAGACAAATGGATTCTCAATAAAGAGGTAAGAAGAGAGAGTGACTCAGGTTAACGCTGAATTATGAGTTTCATTAAATTAAATTTACCCTCTTTCCAAAATATTTACTAGTTGTACACACACACACACACACACACACACAATGGCACTACTGAAGACTAGCTATGAACTTAGTTCCTCTCCTCACAAGCAGATCTCCAGCAAAAAGAAGAGGCTGAGGAACTAAACTCCATTTAACTTCTTTACGCACAAAGAATGTAGGTCTCCTTAACATAGGAAAAGCAAATAAAAGGGCAGAGGTGAATGCAGCTGATCACTGCTCTCTGTGAAAGGATGAAAGAAGCCTAGGCACAGGGCCTACTCCTGACCAAGCAGAATAGCTCAGTGCACACTGTGGAGTCAGACGCACTCATTTTTTATTTATCTGAGCTCCACCACAATGTGTGTGTCCTTAGCTATATTCCTTAATATCAAGTTCTCTGATTTCCTCACCTATAAGTAATAGTATCAGACACATGAAGTTGTTATGAATTTATATAAATTTATACATAACTAAGTATAGATAGATGATAGATACATAGATAGATAGATCATAGATATATCGTAGATACATAGATAGATATATAGATAGAATACATAGCTATATAGATACATACATACATACATACATACATACATAATACATAGATCATAGATACATATATAGGTAGATGATAGATAGATAGATAGATAGATAGATAGATAGATAGATAGGTTAATTTGCCATGTAATCTGGTGTTTCACTTTGGTTCAATAAATATCAAAGTTTACTAGTACTGGGCCAGCATTTCCTCTCTAAAGAAAAATGTCCGAAGTGCCCGTGAAGTTGGATAAACCCATGGTTTGGACAGTGCTATTGTTCAGTTTAAGCTTCAGGAGAAGAGGAAAGCAATTAATATTTAATGTTATTACCGGCTGTGTTAGTTGCCGTCTTGGGTCCTATGACTGAATACTTGAAAAATCAACTAGAAAGAAGGATTGAGCACACAGTTGGAAGAGCCTCTTCTGTCGATGGCAGTAGGTGCGTGCAGGAGCTCGCTTATATCAACTAGGATACAGAGTGAAAACTGGAGTCAGAAACAGGCCTAGGCCATACCCACTTAGACCCACATGTCTCCAACCTCCCTCCTCCCAACCTCTAGGTAGGGTTCCACTTTCTAAGGGTTCCACAACACCCTAAAACTGTATTAGCAGCTGGGCCACCAGCAATTCTGAATAACACTAGGAAATGTAGGACATTTCACATTCAAACTAAAAATCCAGTGATTTCTCAATGGAGTGGTGCAAGATACATACTAAACTTAAAAGTGATATCTCTCATTTTTAATATGACAAATTATATTATTTTTACATTAATTCATGATTTTATATATATTCCAATTTCCTACAATATATAAATATTATTATTATTAAAGGAAAATGAAAGGAAATAAATGTGAGATAGCCTGGGATCAATAAATATTTATTGATCATTTCCTGTCTAGCAGGTACTAGGTAGGCTAAATGATATTCAGTTCAATAGGACTCTGTTCCTGGCACCAGTCATAAGTGATTATGGGAAAGGCATCTAGCAATAACATCAAAAAGACAAGGCTATTGACTTTTCTTCATAATTATGTAGGTTTCCTATTTTCTCTCATTTCTGAAGTGTTGTTGTGAGTATAAACATCTCTCACTTTTTTATGAATGGATATTTATTTCAAATAAGGATTTATATATAAGCATTCACAGAGATTAAGTATCTACAGTAATTGAGGGGCTTGTAACCCCTTTGGATGACACTAATTCTTACAAGAGACCTAACAGTAGATAACAATTTTGTAAAGGAAGATGCTGAGGCCCAGAGAGTCGAGAACCTTTTTAACATCCAGCCCCCCACCCCCAGGGGTCTGTCAAAGCACATTTCCATTTCAACAAATGATCAAGCATGTATCTGTTTCCCTAAGCAGGGTACACCTATAAAACCACACAGGCTGTTTGGTAGACCACAAGGTTTTTAACAGCATCCCATATTTCTGTTTTGAGTCTCTTGCCGCTTGGGTAAACATTGTACTTCTCATTGGATATACTGTAAGTCATTAAAGTCAGTAAATAGCAGAAATGAATAAAACAGCAACTTAGATATTTTTAACACCTCGGAGTTAAAACCACTTTGCAGTGGGGAAGAAGAACAGATGCCCGCTTCTAAATGTGAGAGCCACCAACTGGGAATTTGCTAGTTGTTACTGCTACCATCTGTTTTCCACTGTTCTTTTTACCTGCCTTTCTCAGACTTAGTATTTGAATTCCGGGCCATGGTTTCTTCCTATGGGCAGGGAGGAGTGGGAGGGACTCCAATTTGAAATTTTCCCAGGTCTCCCTCCTGCCTTAAATCAAAGGTAACATCTCGGGGGTGGGAAGAAATCATGAGGGCCATTATTCAACCACTGCCTTTTATTTTTCCATCCACTCTTTGTACTCTCATCTCTATGTGTGCATTTCTTCTACTTAATCAACTTCCTGCTTCTCCTAAGGACTTCAAGGAAATGCCTCTCTGAGGCCAATTAGGGCTCTGCCGTGTGGATTAGTTTCTTCCCTGACTGAATAAATAATTTTAGGTAAGCCATATATACATTCTTTATCAGCACTTACTTGTATTCAGCACTAGTTTTGTGGGCTTTTTCCTTGGAATCAATGCTGGGGGAGAATGTTACTTGTACCAAAGGGAAGCGTATGAAAGAGACAGGTAAATAGGACTGTGAAAGCCAAGAAGAGCCTGTTCTAATTCAGCCTGTGCCTTCAAGTAGAATTGTTCTGACTATGCAAGTAAGAGAGAAGCTGCCCTTTTCTTTCAGGAACATCTGTAGGGGAGGTTTGATTGTAATTTGGTGTGGCATATGTGCATGTGCACATAACTTCCCACTAAAGGCCAACAATGAACCACACTAGTCATCCACCCTGCCAGTGAACCCGCTTTGGAAATCATCATATTAAAAGCAGCCTTCTCGCTTTTATAGAAGAAAAGGCTCAAAGAAGTTCTGGGCATCAGAGAAACACAGCCAGTTAGTTAATCACGCTAAATGCCAACTCCTCTGCCTGGGAGCCAAAGTGAAAAAGGAAGAGCGATGAAGGCAGAGCTATGAAACTTTGGTTTCACTTGAGACCCGATGGCTGGAATGATCTGAGACATAGAGAAAGGAGGAGAAGCTGTCAATATGGCCAACTAAACTGCCATGTCATAAGTCAAACCTAAATAAACCAGCAAACACTGAACAAAACAAGTAATCTAATCCCTGTTATATTATACAGCAAGGAGCCTTACCTCAGTAGGCTTTATAAAAAGAAAAATCCAGATAGCAACATGGCTTGGGCTAATTTTGAAGTAGTTTCAAGTTTACCAAGTGCTTCAAAACAGCTGTAGAAAACTGAAGGTTATCTGCAAAGGTAAATTTGGTCAGAGATCTTACAGACTGAGAAAGTATGAGAAATGTGGGATCTGACTCCCCAATTCCAAACCTAGAGCAGTGAAGCATGTGTGTGCATCTACAGCATCTTAACTCAAGGTCCAGACAGCCACTCACAGGTTTAGATGAGAGACTAGGCCATTCTAGATACCAAAAAGTCATCCCTTCACATTTGTTCTACTGTGTCTTATTAAGCACCATGGTATCTGAGCTACCCTAAGACTAGGATATCAAATCAGACTATGACAACTCAGATCACCCCTCAAACTAAACCTTACTAATGATTTTAAAGATACAAGTAGTCACAGGAGGACAGCAGACAAAGGATGGGCCCTTCAGGCCACTTCTCCCTCACTGTTCATGGGCCTCTGTCCAGAGCAACAGCCAAGGAAAGATATGAGTTCTGACACACCTGTATTTTATACAGGAGATAAATACACCTGTATTTAGGTAACAGGAGAACAAAAGACAACCACTGAGCCAATCACTTATGCCCATGAATAAAGTTTCAGTAGGACACTGCCAATCAAGTCTTTTGCCACATTGATGTCTTTGGCTTTGTTCCCCTTACAATGCAGACCTGGAGAATACAAAAAAGACCATGACCCACACACTGAAAATCTACGCCACACTCTGAGTGAGTGGTCAACTCCTTTCCTACAATATTACATATCCAAGGTGACATTCTCCAGGGAGTCAAGTCTCATTTTCTAGGTTCTGTTTACTATAGATAATCCTTGGCTAAGGACATACTACTTAGGGCTAAGTACAGATCACAATTTTCCTCCTAGCAAATGTCATTATGCTACAGATTAGACTAAAGCATCCCCCTTCTTTCCCATGGGACCATCTCTATCCTGGTAAAGGAAGTAAATGGATCTCATGCCAGATGCTACCACCCCCTCCCAGTGGCTAAATGTCAATCAGCTGTGGCCTCAAGGAAGCGATGAACATAAAGAGACACATTACACAAGACAGTGATGTAGAGTGAATGTCATAACACAGACATGTACTAGACACATAAAAACAGAGAAAAGATCAATAAATCCAGCTTGATAAGGGGAAGATAATAATAAAGGAGGAGTTAAGGAAGTCAAAGTTAAAATTTGAAAATAGGAGCAAAGAAAGGAATTACAGAGTTAACATCATGAGTCACCATATGTATGTGTGTGTGTGTGTGTGTAAATAGAAAGAAAGAAAGAAAGAAAGATAGATAGATAGATAGATAGATAGATAGATAGATAGATAATTGATAGATGCACACACATACATATTGTGGCATAAAATTCTACATACTCAAGGAATTCATTGAATGAGAAGGAAAAAGAACTTCTATAAATCTAATTTGAGAACTTAAAGTACCTGAACTCTCAAGGACACTAAGAGTAACCAAGAAAGCAAATAAAAGGGAACCCATCAGAAGTTCAAAGTATAAATGCAGAAGGAAAATTCCTGAGGGTGAGCTTAGTTCTACAAGGTCTCTTTCTTTCTGTCTTTTCTTTTCTTTCCTTTCGTAAAGAACTTTTGTCTTGCACTTATTCTTGATTACTGCCTGACTACAGTGGACACTGATAGATCATAGAGGCTAAATGTCACAAACAAATTTGCCTCATGATGGGAGAAATGACAGCAAAGAGAATTAATTAAAAGAGAAAATAATGTCCCTCAGTAACCAAAGCCCTCATCTGCAGTTAAATCAAGATCTTTCTATCCTAAAATTTCAAATTTATCTCATTTGACCCACTCTGTTTTTTAAGGAATCATAAGTTGACATAAATGAATAAGAAAATCTTTGTATAAAAGGAATCTTTAGTGTTTTAGCAAAAATGTTTCTATTACAAGTTGGATATCATAGAGCATAGTTGTCATCAGATATTTCTTTGGGCTGCCAGTTCACAAATAATGACACAGAGACTTATTATTAATTATGAAAGCTCTGCTTTAGCTTAGGCCTGTCCCACTACCTCTTGTAATTTAAATTAACTCATTTATATTAATCTATGTTCTGCTTTATGACATTACCTTTCTTCCATCTTGCACCTCCTGTTTCCTCTTCATGTCCCACTAGTGAGTCCCACCTTTCTTATTCCCAGAGTCTTGCCTTTCTTCTTCTCTCTCTGCCTGGAGGTCCCACCTATACCTTCTGTCTAGCCATTGGTCATTTAGCTTTTGATTACATCAATGACAGCTATACATCTTCACACAGTGTACAAGTATCCCACAATATCTCTCCCTTTTTGTCTAAATAAAAGGGGGAAGTTGTAACTCTAACACAGTAAAACTATGTCCTTTGGTTTTATTTTGACTCATTAAAACCTTTCTTAAGGTATAAATATTAG
This sequence comes from Peromyscus nudipes, assembly GCA_902168325.1. Classification (NCBI taxonomy): domain Eukaryota; kingdom Metazoa; phylum Chordata; class Mammalia; order Rodentia; family Cricetidae; genus Peromyscus; species Peromyscus nudipes. The sequence goes on along the minus strand of CABHPH010159192.1, from coordinate 31,130 downwards.
CTCTAAATTTATAAGATAATTATATATATTTATGTTTAAACTTTCTGTCATTATATTAATGGTCATATACTAACTCTAGAAATAGCATTTCATCTATCTTCCCATACATGACTTCAGGCCTGACTCTGAGCAGGTAACTAGGAATTAAGCTTATATACTCCAGGTGTATTTAATAGATTGTGATCCCAAAACCTCTCCAAGATCTGCTGTATATAACATTTAAAATGTTTAAGTTTTCTGCAGTGAACTGTGACCATTCATAACAGTGACCTTCAAAGTCTCCAAAATGATGATGGTGGCCCCACAATGATGAATCCATCTGGATTGTGATAACACTACTAACCTGACAAATACCATGCAAAGATCATCTTTGGACTACAAACTACTCAGGACAACTTCAAAGCAGTTAACTAAGATGGTCCAACCTTGCAGATTACTCCAGTTGGGACTTCAGATAAGCCCTGCACTTTCCCACCACACTGAGAATGAACACAGCTAGCCCTCCTAGGATTTAATCATTATCTTAATTTTCTCAGAGGCCTCTAAAGATGTCATCACTCCCAGACAATAGGAGGTAATTGTTAGAATATGATGCCCACATTCCCAAGAGTTGGGATGAGTGGTTTTTTGGTCATTCGGTAAATTATGGATGTTTATCATTGTTTAGGGGAGTTGGTTGCAAATTGTTATTGGTCATGGTAAGGGAGGAAACTAAGCAAGGGAAGTTAGATTCAAGAAACTCTTTCTGGAAAGAAAAAGGGGGATATAGGATAAAAGGGTAGATTATTGAATCTACTTTAAACTAAAAAACAGCTATTAATCTCAAATATTTTATTACATGTTTCCATTCTTGTTTATGATACTTTTGTATATTGATACAATTTAAGGTTATCTTTGTTATATTGTGTATATGTTTCTACTCTTGTTAAGGTATTGCACCTGTGCAGCTTATTTAAAAATGTAATGTTAAGTTCTAGTCCTTGAAGGCTACTATTACAAACTGTTTAGGATAATTAAGAAATACAGGTTAGGGGCTAGAGAGATGGCTACTGAGCTGCTCTTCCAGAACTCCTGAGTTCAATTCCCAGCAACCACATAGTGGCACACAACCATCTGTAATAAGATCTGGTGCCCTCTTCTGGCCTGTAGGCATACATGCAGGCAGAACATTGTATACATAACAAATAAATAAATCTTAAAAAAAAAAAGAATACATGTTAGGTTAGTAGTTAGTCGTCTATAACAATCAAACTTGTAGTCATGTTATGTATGTTTCCAAGGTTAAACAGATAAATTTTAGTTAGATAGGTGATCTTCAAACATTTCAGAGACCTACAGAATATGGTATTTAAAATGTTTTAAGAACACAAGTCTTTGCATGACAGTGAGACATGTCTGTTCCTGGCAGCACCAATTTACTTCAAAAAAAAGATAATGGGAATTGAAGAACCTTCATATGGAGTTTGCTTTCAGTGTGGCAAAGCTAGCCATTTGGTCAAGAAACTGCCCTTGCCTCAACTGCTGACAGCATCCTGTCCAAATTGGGAAAGCAGGACACAAAAGAATGTGACTGTCAAACTTTGCCAAGACAAGGTAGGATAGTCCATCAAAATTTCTGCTTCACATAAATGTCTGTCAGATATTCTATGCCTGTAGGGCAAAGATAGATGCCCCATCATTGAGGAGGAAACTTGGGTGACTATCCAGGCAGCCAGATGTCTCTGTCATTTCTATAGTTTTGGAAGTTATTTGCTCTGCACTTCCTGTTTACACAGGTAATATTATACTCTTTTCAGGTCTTTGAAGGGGTTGAAGACTAGATAGTTATACCATTTTCTTTGTTACCAAATTCAAAAAAGAAACTTACAAAAGAGATGTAACATTTATAAAGGTTGAGAGACATAAAAGCTTAAGCTGTTTATCTAATAAGATGTTTTAAGGTCTAAAAAGATACTTTTAGGATGGTAATATAAGTTATGATAAAAAGTGGTTTAGGTAAAAACTTTGAACTCACTAAGGTAGGATACAGATAATAGATACAGGAGATATAGATAATACAGTACTTTCTCCAAATTTGCCAAATACAAATGGACTGAACGCTGTGAATGTAATTCTTACCTGAAAATTGTTCTTATTACAGTTTGACTATGTTAGAGTTAAAACCTTTCCTTTTTATTTAGACATAAAGGTGGAAATGTGGGATATTTGTACACTGTGTGGAGGTGTACTGCTGTGATTGGTGTAATAGAAAGCTGAATGGCCAATAGCTAGGCAGGAGAGGACAGGCAGGATTTCTGGGGAGACAGAGGAAAAGGAGGAGGAATCTAGGCATAGATTAGGCCAGCAAGATGCAAGGGAGACACTGAAGTGTAGAGAGTCTTTCTCTGTCCCACTGGTCATCTCCTAAATATCCACACTGAGACTTATTATTAAATATGAAAGCCCAGCCAATAGCTTTGGTTTGTTTCTAACTAGCTTTTATAACTTAAATTAACCCATATATTTTAATCTATGCTCTTTCATGTGGATTGGTACCTTTACTATGTGATGCCCAGCTGCTTGTTCTGCATCCAGTTGTTGACTCCTGATATCTCCATCCTTCTTCTTCCTAGTGTCCTCTGTGCCTGCAAATCCTGCCTACCTATTGGCCATTCAGCTCTTCATTAAACCAGTAACAGTGCAGTGCACAAAAAGATTATTCCACAACACTGAAGAGGTCAGACATACGGTACAGAGTAGAGGTAATCAAGCCACGTGGAAGAACATAGATTAATAAAAGCAGGTTAATTTAAGTTATAAGAGCTAGTGAGACAAGCCTAAGCTAGTGGTCAAGCTTTCATAAGTAATAATAAGCTCCCAAGTCATCATGTGATGGCTGGCAGTCCCAATGAGAAAGTACTGTTATACAGTTGTATTTATTTATTTGTAAAATAAAGCCCAAATAAATATATAAATTTCAAGGATTTTTAAAGGCCAAATTCAGTCAACATTTATGTTCAGTTCTGCTTTGCATCATAATGTACAGAGAATTTTTTATCCAAAATTATTTTGAATTCTAGGTAACAAAAAATATATCTCAGTCAACAAAGTAAATAGACTGCATTGTAATTGAATTTGAAATTGTAATTGTAATTGAAATCAGTCAGTATGGGGAGAAAATAATAAAGATCAGAGAGTTGATGAGTCTTTTTCTAAAAATCAATGTATCTCTTTCAAAAAAAATGTTCCGGGCCTCTGCTCTCCTTTCTGTCCATGTTGGCTTCATGTTTGAGAGAGGAAAAGGAGGAAGTGGGGGAGGGGACAATAAGAATCAGAAGAATGAGATGATGAAGAGGAGGTCAGGAGGGAAGAAAAAAGATAATGGTATTACTAGGACATCATCACTCCTATTCCTTACTTCCATGATGACTTGTGTTGGAACAGATCTTCTAACACAAAGAGTGTGTTGGCAAATTTCTTCTCAGTCCATATTACAATGAAAACCAGTTAGGTAACAGCAAGAGAACCAGGAATCTTCCTTGTGATTCTATAGCAACCACCTCAATAGGCAAGAAAAATATCCCATTTAGAGGGGGCAATAGTTAACTAGTAAAAGAAAATTCTGGCATGCTATTCCCTGCCAAGTGCATATCCAGTGAAGCTTTGTGGGCTAAGCTAAAAGACCTCCCTTCTCCACTAAATGCCATGTGGGTTGCCAAGAAGCAAAATGACAACATCAAAATCAATCACATTTCTCTGGTGTTTTATATGGTGGCTAGAAAACGACAGATAGGGTCTTGAAAGACTCTCCGAGAACTTACAAGAAGAAAGTATCTGATCTTTCCTACCTAAATAACTGCTGGGTAGGGAACCTCAGAACTTTTGCAAATGTTTTTTTTTCCTCTTTCCTAAGGTGAGCTAAAGCAAATTCTTATTTGCTGTTTAAAAAAAAATAGTTTAGCAATAAGAACGAAGTCATGAAATTCAGGGCCTCCTGATGTATCATTTAGGACCCAAGAAATGCTATCTTTGGCATAAATATTACAGGTCTGTCATTTCTTACCTTGGCAGCAAGATTTTCTGTAGGTGGCAAGGAGTTGTTCTTGTTCACTGACTTGGAAGGTCTTTGTTTTAATCTCCAAGGTAGAAGATTCTTATATAACCTCAAAAGGCCCAAATGCATTGACAGAGACCTTTACATCAAACACAGAAAATCAATATTTAATGGCATGGTTTAGTTATGGGCAAGTATCACATCAGTAACAGGACATCTCTGTTGTGTGTCAAACAAAGGCATTTTCCTGGCCTTGCTGTTTTACTGTTTGGGGAGATTTGTATATGTGTGTGTGTGTGTGTGTGTGTGTGTGTGTGTGTGTGTGTGTTCCCTCGCATGGTCCTTTTACAGAGAAGCAATCAGAATAAGCTTGCAGCCCTGGTCAACTACAGTCCCCTAATAAATAAATTTCTAAAGGAAAATCCAAGACCTTAAAGCAAGCTGGCAGGAAGATGCTGAGGGGTCCCTGGTCTCATACCTCCAAAAATTCCTTAAAACACTAGGCTGTCACCAGTTAAGTGACTGCTTCATTTCCAAGACCAAATGTGCATTTAATTGCCAATAATGCCCAACTATTTATGTTTCTTTTCTTTTTGTCATATATTGTTAATTATTTTTTTCACCATTCATTAACTACTGGGTTCTTCCCCTGTGCCAGGCATTATATTAAATTTTGGGGCTCACAGTATCAGAAGATAGGATATAAGCGGCTATCTCTATTGTGGACCAATTTCTCATCACCCCATTCTGTTTAAACAAGCACTGTCAGTTCGTTTGTTTGTGTAGTACAGGATCTGCAATACAGTCTTCACCAACATCTTAAGGATGACGTTTCTATTTTCCGATTGGTGTGGCCTGCCCTCCATAGTTTTTAAAAACAGTACTTTGCTTTATCTTATATAATTAACGTGGGGGTGACAAAGGATAATAAATACTTTTACAATGAAAGATTCATCAAAATACATAGCTAACTTTCTCAAAGTCTAAAATTCTAGGAGGAGACATTCTGCAAGGACTAAATTCCCAAAATATTAGAAGAGCTAAGATCAGCAGGCTCCCAGCAGTCAACTGGGAAATACAGAACAGTATTCAGTCCTCTGCTTCTTTGGTCCTCTGTGGAAGACTGTTTTTCTTTATTTTAATTTTATTTCTTAAGAAATAAAATTCTCAATGGTTTTTTTTTATATCTACTAGGTTTTGATTGACCGTACCCTCCCTCAGGTCTTCCTCTTTCTCATCTCCCCTTCCCAGCCTCCCACCCCTCCCCCACTTTCATATCACTTGTGCTCATTACCTTCCTTACCACTATCCTTAAAGCTTTGTCCTCACACTTCCCCTGGGACCTTTCTAGCTTCCTGACATCTACTCACTCAGTCACTGAACTTTCTTAAGAGAATATGTTAGCCACATTCGAATTTTACAGTCTCTAAATAATATCCTTATATTATGAATCCATTGAGGGCTTAATCCCCTCACTAGTTTCGAGCCCTCAGGATCTGATCATCTTCAAACACCATCAGAGGCACACCCAGAGAAGGGCTTTACTAAGCCCCTGGGCATTTCTCAGTCCATACAAATTGACAATGAAGATTAACTGTTACAGAGAATTCCTCTAGGTATGTCGGTCTAGTCCCTGAGCCCAAGAACTTGAGCAAAAGTCCTTGTAATTGTTACCAGGAGGACATTTCAGTACAGAATCTGAAAAAGAGCAGATCTTCTTAGATACTGGATCGTTTTTGATAAGATCACTCTAGCACTGCCCTAGTCAGGTAGATCTGTCTCTTGAAGGAATCCCTAATGTTGATTCAGATCATGCTGGGACCCCTGGACAACTAGTCAACCAGGTTCCTTCTAATTCTGTTTCCCATGTAAACGGCAAATAAAGGAAGCTGGAGTAGTGGGATAGATGTTTCACCCACTCATGCACATGACTTTCAAAAATCACCAGACACTTCCAAGCAATCACAAATGGTTTGAAGTCAAATCATCTCCAGCATGACAACCACATCTAAATTTTTACAATTTCTTTTTTGAGATACCATGTCTATTTTTTAAAGCAACCATATTACATCAAAAATACTTTGAATTAAAAGAGAATGCATTTTTTCCCATTAGTAATCCCTCTTTTAAATTTGATTTTAAAACAGTTAAATGAGATTGGGGAGATGATTTTATGGGTATGGTGATTGCTGTTCAAGCCTAATGACCAGAGTTCAAATCCCCAGAACCCACATAAAAAGCTGAACACAGTAGCACACCCGTCTATAATCCCTGCACTCCTACAGGAAGATGGTAGACAGCAACGAGAGAATCCTTGTGGGTCAGCTAGCCTAGCATGCAGAGGTCAACAGAGAGAGACTCTGTCTCAAAGAAGTTGAAAGGCAAAGACCAGCACCTGAGGCAGTTCCCTGACCTTCACATACACACACACATACACACACACACACTATAGCATTCTCTCTCTCTGTGTCTCTCTGTCTCTCTGTCTCTCTCTCTCTCACACACACACACACCATAAAAATATAAAAATTCCAATTTTTAAAAACTTTTAAATAACATATTATAGACTATTGAAGACTGAAAGGGTCCCAAGAGACTTAGAAAATAGTTCATTCACATAAATCATGTTGCTTTAAACCCAAGACCAGGCAGCGGTGAGTAAAATCACAGTGATTCTTACCTGTCGGTGTTTTCTTTTGCTTTTGTGAGACAAGTGCATTGCTGATAAAGAAACTCAGTAAAAATGGATAGGGAAATATATTTTCAGGGCTCATGAGCTAGCTCCATTCATAAACTGCTTGGAAGCATAAGTATCTGAGTTTGAACCCCAAAACTCAAGAAAGCTAAGCCTGGTGGTGTATGCTTGTAATCCTAGTGCTAAAGAGGCAAGTCAGCCAGGTCCCTGGGGCTCACTGACTGGACAGTCCAGCCTACATGGTGAGTTTCAGGTCACTGCGCAATCCTGTTTCAAAACTCAAGGTAAACAGCATGAAGAACATCACCAGACTTGCTCTGACATGCAGGCACACACATGTGCAGGTACACCAGCATAAACATGCACCTACACACACACACACACACACACACACACACACACACACACACACACACACATGAATTATAATGTCAAAAGCCCAACTCATCTGCTACTAGTTCATTTACAAAGCCTAGATGGCTAGCCTAGTCTTTACTACAAATGACCCACCAGCACCTGGGTGACATAGAAAATGATCCTTGCAACAAGAGTTTAAACCACAGAATTTGACTTGGAAAGGGATCTGGAAAATTCAATGCAGTGCTATCAGGAATGCACAATCATCTAAAAGTGACTTTTATGCATCCAAAGCATTTAGTCATGATGAGGAAAATCAAGCCAGAAGAATGACAACATTTTAGAAGGTCAGTCTTCTTTTTAGGTGAAAAAAAAATTATACATATGCACATGCTTGCATATACACATGTATGTACATTATAGATATAATACATTTAGAAATTTAAAATAAATAGAATCTCATCTGGACTGCTATTCTTTCCATTCTTTGCGTATTTGTGTTTCTATCATGGATTATATATAAAAAATATATGGATATGATGTGATCAGGACCTAAACTGATAAAACAATGTTAGCTGCCTGACTGATTCACATGGTATCTTAACTATATAATCCCCTCCAAAAGAACATGCCAATACTTCAAAGACAGCTAAACTATTTATGAAATAGCTTACAAATTATTTAGGGGGTTTGAAGTAGAAATAATTAGCAAGTCAATGCATCGGAACCAGAAAGTTCCTCTAAAACACTTGCATGTAAATAAGGTGCTGTCTATAATCTAAAGTGTGTGGACTTTGATCTGTAAGAGGAGGGAGAAGATAAAAGCTTTTTCCAAGGCTGATGCTATACCCTGCCTACTGACCTCTGACTGCATTTCCAGAGGTGATCTCTAACTGTTTCTTTACTTTGTAAGTTACCCCACAAAATAAACCTCCCTTTTAACTACATGGAGTTGCCTTAATACTTCCATCAATTGTCATATAAATATGTGTACATGTATATGATATGACCAGGAGTTAAAATAGATAAAACAGTGTTAGCTGCCTAGTTGATTCACAAGGTATCTTAGCTATACAATTCCCTCCAAAAGGAAATGCCATTATTCAAAGACAGCTAGACTGTTTATAAAATAGCTTACAAATTTTGCAATTTGTATAAATCATACAGAAAGCACTCTCTGTCCTCCACATCTGGAGTTTACCATTCAGACCTATGCCATGTGGTAGACAAACAGAGATGGACAGAGAGGGCCAGGCTAAATGCGAGCACAATAAAGCATAATCTTCAAATTACTTAACTCTATTTGTATTTTAGCATATGAAAATAAAGTAAAATTGAAAAAAATCTTGGTTTAAATACCTGCTCAATTGCCAGCATCTAATAAAGTTCCCTAGAAATTTTCTTTTCAATTAAGAAAAATACACATTTTAAAATATTAAGAAATAGTGTGTCAAAAAGAAAGAAAGAAAGAAAGAAAGAAAGAAAAGAAAAGAAAAGAAAAGAAAAGAAAAGAAAAGAAAAAAGAAAAGAAAAGAAAAGAAAACTGCTCTCCTGCTGGGCATACTTTCCTGGTAACTATCATCCCGGCTCCTGGGAGACTGAGGCAGGAAGACCTGAAATTGAAGTCGAATACAGGCTGCATAGCAAGAATCTGTCAAACACAATGCATTTCAGTCTTGACTGTGAGCCTGACCTCCAGAAAAAGTGATTAAACAGAAATCTTAACCCTCGTCTCTTCTCAACCTAATTCTCAACCTTAAGCTGTCTGTTACAAGGCACGCAGCCATTTTGTTCTACTTTGTTGACAAAATTCACCTGGTTATTTAATGTTATTTAAGTGCACTCAGTTGGAGCCCAGAATCTGAACCCTGCTTTTTTTTTTAATTTGCTTAGTACTTTCTTTAGAGACCATTGTCCAGTTTTTTTAATGTATTTTCCATTTGTACAATATTGTTTGCCTATTTCATGAGTATGTTCATTCTCTTGAGATTTGAAGGAAATTTGGTTGGATGTCAAATTATTAAGCCATATCTTCTTCCTGCTTCTTTGTCTTCCCACTGGGAATCGATATTGAGGAGGCAGGCAGAGGCCAACGTGAGTTTTAGCCCCATGAACTACATACAGATCTTATCGAGACGTTTCACGAGATTTTCCATTTGATGCGCAGTAACTTCAATGGAGAATGTCATATTGATATTTCATTTAAACTTTCCCCAGGATATGGCAAGCATGTCGACCCACAGAATATAAATTCTTCTCACCCTTTCAGCCTCTCAAATCACTCTTCTCAGATGCAAGAATGATGCCTGATTTTAAAAGCTACCTACAGGATGAATAATTTTGATCAAATAATAATATAAATATTTTCAACTTTTTAACTTAATAACACAAATAATGTGACATGCCATTCTCTATACATGTCCATCTGCCCCAGCTTCCTTTCCCCCTAGTACCTTTCCAGTTCCTAGCTATTTATTTTTAAGTTTCCATGCATAAAAGAGAACATGTGGGATTCATCTCTCTGTGTCTGGCTTCTTTGGCTTAATATGATGTCCTCCAATTCAATATGTTATCCTACAAAAGATGAGATTTTGTTATTCTTTAGAGCTAGTAGCAATTCATAGTGTGTGTGTGTGTGTGTGTGTGTGTGTGTGTGTGTACTTGCTTTATCCATTTGTTTCTTGATGGACATCTAGGCTGGTTCCACATCTTAGCTATGTAAATAATGCCAAAATAAGCTTGTATATGTAAGTATATTTTTTGTACAATAACTTTGGATTTATACTCAGAAGTGGTATATATGTAGATACATATATATGTATGTATTTATGCATAGGTTTATTTTTTAGACTTTTGAGGAACCGCCACACTTTTCCATAATGGCTATAATAATTTCAAATTCTCACCAATAATATATGTGTTCTTTTTTCAGCACATTCTTGCCCTCATTTTGGTTTGGTTTGTTTTTTTTAAAAACAGACATTCTGACTTGCTGACTTGTATAGAACGACATCTCACTGAAGTTTGATTTGCATTTCAACAATAATTAATGATATTACCTGTTTTTCATTTATTTACTTAGCATTTATTTTTCTTTAAGGAAGTATCTATCCCAATCATTTCCTCATTTCTTACTTGGATTGTTTTATTATGATTCTTTCAGTTTTCATTTTTATATTTATTATTATTTTCTATTTATTGTAACTTTCTTTTTCTTTTAGGACATTTAGTGCATGTGCATGTGTGTGTGTATGTGTGTGTGTGTGTGTGTGTGTGTGTGAGAGAGAGAGAGAGAGAGAGAGAGAGAG
>CABHPH010159192.1:0-20637 GCA_902168325.1 Peromyscus nudipes | reverse complement strand
GGGGGGAGAGAAAATGTGTTCATAAACATGTAGTGGTGGATGTCTGTGTCAGTCAGAGAGCAATTTGCAGAAATCAGTTCTCTCCTTCCACCATGTATGTCCCAGGGGTTGAACTCAGGTTGTCAGCCTTGGCAGCAAACAGCTTTACCTGAGGAGTCATGTCACAGTCCTAGGTATATTTCACTTTTACATAATGATACTCTTTCAAAGAGCTGATAAATCATTTTTGCCATTCTACAGGCTCTCATGTCACTCTGCTATTTCCTTTGGGAATCCCATTTGTTCCCCGTGCTTAAGTCTGGTTCAAAAATATCATTACTAATGCCAGTATTCTGAAGTGTTCCTAATAGAGTCAGAGTTTCAGATCTTACATAAGGCTGCTTGATTCATTTTGAACCACTTTTTGCATAAAGAGGGCACCATGTTTTGAGTCTGCACATGTGTATCCAGTTTTCCCAGCATCACTTGCTAAGAAGGTAGTCTCTGATTTTCTTTGTCTGTGTTTTTGGTGCCTTTGAGTTTTGGGTACCTTTGTGTTTTTGGTACCTTCATCAAGAATCAAATGACTTTAGATGTGTGGGGTTTAATGGCAGGCTGACTACTCTGTTTCACTGGTCTGTATGTCTGGTTTTATTCTGGTCCCATGCTGGTTTTGTTACCACAGCTCTGTATTATGAGTTGAAGTCAGGTCTTGTGAGAAATGAAGTGTTACTATATTTTGTTCTGGATTGCTTTAGCAGCTTAGGATTGGTTTTGCTTCCACATGAATTTTAGGATTTGCATGTGTGTGTGTGTGTGTGTGTGTGTGTGTGTGTGTGTGTGGAGTGTTATTTTAATGAGGATTGCATTATATCTTAGACCATTTTGGATAGTCTAGACACTTGACAATATTAATTCTTCTAAACCATGAACAAAGGAAATCTTTCCTCTCTCAAGTGTCTCGCCTTTCTTCTTTGTTTTATACTTTTCATTTCAGGAATCTTTCACCCTCTTAGTTATATTTATTCTATGTGTTTTTCTGTGTGGCTAAGGTGAATGAGGTTGGTTTCATGATTTGTTTCTCAATAAATTCTCCGTTGATGTATAGAGGAGCTACTGGGTTTTGTATTTTGATTTTGTATCATGCTACTTTAGTGAATTCATTTACCAGCACTAGTAGTTTAGTTTTCCAATGTATAACACCGTATTATCAGCAACACAGATAACTTCTTCCTTTTCTGTAAGGTTGTTTTTTTTAAGAAAAATTTTCTTCTAGCATATCTTTAATTTTTTTTTTAACATTTATGTGGGGTTTCTTGGTTTCATTTTTAGGGCAACCAATATTGTGTGCATATACTCTGAGGTACCTGTTCATCTTTCTCAACCTAGTTGTAGTTTTAATCTTTACACTTATGTTCTAAATATGCTTATCAACCTCAACTTTGACTTGTGTTTTCAGTTGTGGTGGTAGTGGTGATGGTAGTGTGTGTGCGTGTGTGTGTGTGTGTGTGTGTGTGTGTGTGTGTGCTTCTCAAAATATTTCTCAGGGTTTATTTTTCTACTTGTTTACTTGATACTACAAACTGCTGTTAAATTAACTGCCTGGTTAATTCATCTAGAGCAGTGGTTCTCAACCTTCCTAATTCTGTGACCACTTAATACAATTCCTTGTGTTATGGTGACTCTCAACTATAAAATTATTTTGTGGCTACTTCATAACTGTAATTTTGCTATTGTTATTAATCATAATGTAAATATCTCATATGCAAGATATCTGATATTCAACCTTCAAAAGGATTCATGACTCACAGGTTGAGATCTGCTGATCTAGACAAGTGCATGGGGAAAATGTATTCCACATGCCCCAAGTGTAATTTATAATCTGTACCAGAATCTTGTAGTGTTCTCCATCTCAGTAAACAATAGCCTCTATTATGTTCATGGGGTTCAGACTTCAGTTATGTTAGTACAGCCTTCCTTCCTCATCCTGCCCTAATCTCTCAGCTAATGCTCTCTCTGGTAAATCCCTACTTTAAACCTCATCTTTGATACATCTGCTTCTTTCCATCTGCTCTGCTTCCAAATAATCTTCCCCATCAATATCTCTAGCCTGGAGGTAGGAAGCAGCCAAATGGCCACTCTTGTAGCAGTTTAATGAGAAGTTTAAATTGCATTAAAATAAAAGACTAGGAGCTCCGTGGTTAAGCATTTTGCATACTTTTTTCTCTCTGAGGTAGGCAGGACAAACTCACTTGACCCATATGAGATGAATAGTTTCTCAAAGTCACAGAATTAATGAACATAGGAGGTAGGACTCAAATTCAATTCTCTCTAGATACTTTTAACTGCTGTGCTATACCGCCTCTCATGGCAGCATTCAAACTCTAGAAGCTGCTAAAGGATATGATATAGAGAAAGAAGCATTGAGGAATAAGATTGAGTCTTTGATAAACAATTGCATTTGAAAAAAATCAGTAAAGGTAACAAAAAGAAAAGAACAACTTTCAGCATTATAGAATCTGAGAGAGGTTTTTCTCCAATGCATAATGTGAATTGGAGGGATACTGGGTAATGATCCTGAAACTTCTTATCTGTGGCCATGACAGTGAATGTCCCAATGAGAAGGATTTCTGGGGACCTGTAATTGCATTGACAACCTTGCATGGGTAAAAAGATTCTAAATGAAAGGATCCAGGTGTAGTGCTTAAATGCCTTGAAAATAAATTTGTCAACCATATTTCTTTTTCAGGAAATATTCTGGAGAAAGAGAAAGAAAAGTACTATATCTCTGAAATGTGGCAATAAGAAAAGACACAACCAAGACAGGAGGACCTTTGCATGTTCACGTCAGTGAGGAAAGAGCCAGATCTGATGAACTTGTAGCTCATCTTAGCCAGATGTCCAGTTTATGTGTCTGAAAAAAAAGAAATTAATGACTCCACATTAGCTATTTTACAATCACAATAAGGAAACAAGAATTATGAAAACTCAGCAACATTATATAAGCATATAAATAGATACCAAAGTTGTTTGTTATATATCAAAGGAGAAAACTAATATCAGGGTTGTCTACCTTAAAAGCTTTCTAAGGTAAACTGGATTTATTTGTACTTAATGAAGAAAATATTTTAAGTTGAATTACTTAAAAAGTTAACAATAGATATGATCAGTCTGTAGCTTTTCCAATTATGTTTGAAACACACTTAAACTATAAAAGAATCTGGCTTTTCACATTTCTATGCATAAGAGATAGAATTCCAGTTAATATCTACAATAGTTATAAACGTTTAACAAATTAATGACATACAATTTCACTGTAATATTGTTGATTCCAAGAAAAATCATCTCATTAACAAATAGGCACAGATGGTTTTGCATATAATTAATTATCAAAAAATTTCATTTTCTCCAAAGCTAATGGGTCATATCTAACATGTAGGTGTGGCATTGAATGTGTATAACTTTAAAATGAGAGATAGGTTTTACAAAAGAAGTCTCTTTGGAATGTAAATATGAAGTAAAATCTAATTTTCTAAATATTTCATTGATTTGCAAAGCCACAAAACTTTAATTGTTCTCCTTCCAAACAATCCTTTTCAGTTATTCAATCTGTTTTTTGGAGAAGTGGGAGGTAGAGTTACTGAGTAACTAAAGGCATAATGCCTGCTTTGTGGTGGATATTTTTCAAAACCTATCTTTGCTGTCTCATTGCTATATATGCAATTGATATAATTCTTTTAGGAGAAAAACGTTCACTTAAAAACCAGTAATAATAATATATAAAATATAATATATAAAATAAATATACATATATAATATATAAAATATAAAATAATAAATAATAATAGAAATTTGCTGTGGAATAATCCTTCTGTACACTGTGAATATGCATTACTGTCATTGGTTAATAAAGAAGCTGACTGGCCAATAGCTGAACAGGATAAAGTTAGGTGGGAGGGCCAAACTGAGAATGATGGGAGGAAGAAGAGTGGAATCTGGAGTCATCAGCCAGATGCAGAGGGAACAGAAGATGAACATACCACATTAATAAAGGTACTGCAATGTGGCATAGTGTAACTGAGGAATATGGGTTGACTTAAAATGTAAGAGCTATTTATTAATAAGCTGAGCTATTGGCCAAGCATTTATAGTTAATATTAAACCTCTGTGTGTTTATTTGGAAGCTGCTGGTGGGACAAAAACTCCCATCTACAGTAATTTTCATCCTATATGGGTTTTTGTTGTTGCTATTGTTGTTTTGTTTTGTTTTGGTTTTTTCCAGACATAGTCTCCCCATGTAGCCTTAGCTGGCCTGTAACTGGCTATGTAGACCAGATTGACTTTTAGCTCATAGAGATCAGCCTGCCTCTTGCCTCCTGAGTACTGGGATTAAAGGTGTGCACCATCATGACTAGCCTTACTTTATACTGTTTTGGAATTTGAATGACTGAATGAATCAGAAGTTATTAGCAAAATGTCTCAAATAGTAGGATTTATTTACATATTAGCAATATTTCTCTTTCATTCAGAGTAAAACAGTATACTGAGAGGAATGAAGACTATTGTTAAACATAAGAACTGTGTCCTCTGGAACAATGCCCATGATAAAATTATGTGGATGGTTGGGCAGGAGAAGCTGACCTGCAGTGATGTCACAATCAAGTCCTCAGACCATCCTACAGTGAGCCTTGAACCAGGCTGATTCACAGACTCTTCTCAAATGAAGATGAGAGAAACAGATATTAATACTTCCAATAGAGTAGGTCACAGCTGACATTGTCCCCAAAAACGGGAAGAGTGACGACTAGAGTTGTTTTTACTTTTTTAAAGATTTATTTTTATTTTTAAATGTTAATGCTTTAATAAAACAAATTACCAAATTCACTCTGCATCCCCCATCTCCTATACTCCAGTTCCTTCCCCATCTCCTCACTACTTTTTGCTCCCAAGTTTATGTGCTTTAAAAAAGCAAAAGCACCCTCCTCCACGGTGCAGTGGATTCCTGACTTGGCTTCTCGCCATGTCTTCTCACAAGACTTTCAGAATCAAACGATTCCTGGCCAAGAAACAAAAGCAAAATCATCCTATTCCTCAGTGGATTTGGATGGAAACTGGTAACAAAATATGGAACAATACCAAGAGAAGACACTGGAGGAAAACAAAGCTGGGTCTGTAAGGATTCACACACTGGCAAGTCAGAGTTTATACTGAATTGTGGGTCATCCAGCAATCCTACAACATGGAGTTCAACATTGTAACCTGAAGACTTGGTCATGTTGTAAGTTGGGGGAGTAGTTTGTCTAGTCATAAAATGTAGAACCTTCCAAAAAAAAAAGCAAAAAAATTAACA
This sequence comes from Peromyscus nudipes, assembly GCA_902168325.1. NCBI lineage: Eukaryota > Metazoa > Chordata > Mammalia > Rodentia > Cricetidae > Peromyscus > Peromyscus nudipes. Next base: position 15,308 of record CABHPH010159192.1, on the reverse strand, counting down.
CTATATTCACTTAGGGCTATCAGTATATGGAAGGGTGTAGCGCCATCTAACAAAAGATAGGTAAACTCTCAAGGGCCACATCCCTGAAGAAAACTGTCTCGTCCAGTTCCAGCAGCCATTAATTGCCAATATCTTCTCAAGTAAGGGTGGGACTTCACAACACTCTTCCTATCCATGTTTTTTGTCCAGATTGATCTTGTACAGGTAGCTCATATGCAGTCACAGCCACTAGGAGTTCATGTGTGCAACAGTCCCTTCTTACCCAGAAAACATTGTGTTGTTACATTCATCGACTACCTCTGGCCCTTATACTCTCTCTGTCCTTTCTTCCATGGTGATTGCAGGGCCTTGGGAGGAGATCAGTATAACTGCCCCATTTAGGAGGAGCATTCCTAAGCTTCTTATTCTCTGCATGTTGACTGATTGTGGGCCTCTGAATTAATAGCTATCTGCTGAAGAATATGCATGTCTGGTGAGGACTTTGAGGGACAGACTCATCTATTAGTATGAAGACTGTACGTAGGGGTGCAGTTTAATACTACATCCACTTAACAGAATAACAGTATGAAGTTCTCCTCTACAGCCTATGACAGACATAGCAAGATCTATCTTGTAAAGTGGGTCTTAAATTTAATCAAAAAGTGGCAGGTTATTTTCCTAAGGTTTGTATCACTGCTGCATCAGTTGGCATATCTTGGCCAGTCATCCAGTCATCATGATAGCTTAAGAGCGTTCACTGCTGGGAAAGACTGGTGATTATTTTTCTCCCCCGAGAAGTGTGAATCAAAACTTCCAGCATTATGAAAGTTAGCCCATGAGAATGAAACTTCTAGCTTGGTACCAGCTTGACTTCTCCATATCTTATGACTCAATTACCCACAACTTAGAATCACCTGGGAAGAGAGTCGCCAGAAGGGATTGTCTAGATCAGGTTGGCCTGTCTTGGGGAGATGATCCTGGCTATAGTAACTGACATGGGAAGACCCAGACTGAAAGTGGGCAGCACCACTCCCTGGTTATGAAAGAGTACAAAAAAGCTCACGAAGTGCTAAGCATGTGTGCATTCATGTCTCTCTGCCCTTGATTAGCGAGACATTATCGCTGGCTGTTCCAGGCTCCTGCGCTGTACCCCCTCTGCTGTGATGAACAATACACTAGACTTAGAAGCAGAAATAAACTTTGTTTCTCTCCAAAGTTGTTTTTGTTGGAGCATTTTATCACAGCAACAGAAATGAAAGAAGAGCAGATGAATCTGGTTGCAATGACTCAGTGAAGAGTTATTTTCAGAAAGGATTCATTTGAGACCCATAACCCACTGATATTGCCAACAAACTGGGCATATCTGGGGATCAGTCTAAAGGGGGACCTTAGGGGTGTACCATAGCATCTACTCATGTAAGTTACTGGATGGCTTTGCTAGTGAAGAAGACATAGTGGAGCAATGGACTGTATATCAATGGAACTCATATTACATTATAGAAATATGGGAAAAGTGTCCAAGATACATTCTGTTGCTTTAACAGATATTTCCATGTAAGATGGAAGAATTTATAGTAAAGTCTTTTCACAACTAGGGATGGAGAGTCTGTGCCTATATTCAACTGTGTTTATATTCTGAAATGTGAGTTATGTTTATTTCCCAGTAAATTTATTTTCCAAGTTATTATATTCCAACTTCAGCTTAGTGCTGGAAAAATTATCACAAGCTTAGCCTTACTCGAAACTATTTTGGTCAAGTTTCATTGTTTTCCCATTACAGATAAAACACAAGGTACTTTGCCTACAATGACAAAAGAGAGCCTTTTGTCCCTAGTTAACAGAAAGCCACTTTCTGGTGGAGGAAGGTTACACGTTGGTAGTGGGGAGAGTAGAACTTTAGAGGTGCAGAAATTCTTAACATAGATGCAAACTGAATGAATTTCAAAATTTCCAAGAGATAATCAGACACATGGGAGAGTGAGTCAGTTTGCCTCAGTGGCTATTTTGAGAAAGTCTGATTAAACTAACAGTCTCATTCTTGTACCTGAGTTAATTAGAGTTTCTCACAAAAGTGTAAAAGAACTTTTTAAGGTAAGAGTAGTGATCAGACACAATATATATGACAATAGCGTTTAATACTGAGTATACAAGAGAATGTTGGGCTTGGAAATTGACAGGATAAAAATAGAAACAGTCCTCAGAATATGACCGGTACACTGGTTATAGACACACTTTCCAAGGCCAAATAAAAGATGACATATAAGAAATGCTCTTAGCAGCCACACTAGTGGAAGCCCATGAACTGTGGACTGGTGGCTGTGGAGCCCCCATGGGACTGGACTAGACCCTCTGGATACGGAAAACGGTTGTTTGTCTTGAACTGTTTGGGGGGCACCCAGGCAGGGGGATCAGGATCTGTCCCTGGTCTATGGTCAGGCTTCTGGAACCTGGTGTCTGTGGTGTGACACCTTGCACAACCTTGGTGCAGTGGGAAGGGGCTTGGACCTGCCTAGGCTCAGTGTGCTGGGCTCTGCTAACTCCCCCGGGAGACCTCGATTTGGGGGATGTAGGGATGTAGGTGGCTTGGGAAAGAGGGCTGGGGGGGGGGAGGAGGGAGGAGGGGGGATCTGTGGATGGTATGTGGAGTATGTGGAGTGAGTAGAAAATTTCTTAATAAAGAAAAAAATATTTAAATTCAGAATAATTAATAGTGAACTGCCAAATGTTTTTTTACCATTTCTCTAGGAAAAAAATCTGTAATTGAAACTGAAGCATTGTTAATTGAAAGAAAAGTAAAACCAGGAGAGATTAAAGGAAGCAGCTTTGGGCCTCCTTTTGTTTGGCTTTAGTCTAAATAACTGCAGTTATGCTATATTGGATGTATTAGGGAATCCAATCTAGGAATCATACTTAGAATTAAAATGCTACAAATTCAGGCAATTCAAAGACTGAATGGGATAATAAGCCACTAAACTTCAGCTCTAGAAGACAATCCATGTCCAATACCTGTAATATACGTAAAAGGATGAAAGAACAGTTGGTCTCTGTGGAACCAGGAACAGAATTCCAAAGCACCACATATCAGACACACGTTACCAACCTCAGAATAAAATTTAATATCCCTCAACATCTTCAGTTTATGCATAAAATGAACCAAAGAACCAACCAGGTAGATCAATAAACACCTCTCAGATCAGACATAAAATGCAGGGCAGAGTCAAGACTAAGACCATTGTGCTGAACCATCAACAGTGCTTGTCTTCTTAGGAAATGCTCCATGGAGCCAAGATTTTACTAAAATCAAAGGCAGGACTGGAGAGGTGTCTAAGTGGTTGAGAGTATTTGCAGAGGACCCAGGTTTAGTTGTCAGAACCCACATGTTAGCTCACAAACACGTCCATAGCTCCAGTTCTAGGGGATCCAACTCCCTCTTCTGACTTCTGTGGGTAGGTGGATGCATGTGGTACACATACATACAGGTGGGCAAAATATCTCTATGCATAAAAACAAATGAATAAATCGTGTGTGTGTGTGTGTGTGTGTGTGTGTGTGTGTGTGTGTGTGTGTCTGAAAAGGGTGCCAAAACCTAACAAGATGCTTTTGAGCTAGCAATTTCTCTTTTAGAAATAAATCTTGAATTATTTGTTGACACAAGTTTATAGGGAATCATCAACACAATGATACTCACTATATACTTCATAATGTGAAGTGCCCAGTAATTGGAAATAGTCTTTACATTTATAAGTGGGGGTATGAACTGTTTCAAATTCCTAAAAAGCTAATACTATGTATGCATAGAGGAATGCATGTGTACCTTTGTGAGTGAGTATGGAAACACTACAAAATATATTATTAAGATCTCTGAACATTGGGATAGGTTAAATATTCAAAAGATCTACATGGCACCAAACAACTGGATTCTGAATTAATCATGTGACACTGACAGGTTTCCAAAAAGTGAAGACAAATTCTAGAGTGAGAAATCTCCCAATGAGCTGAAATCTGATCAGTGAATTGTAGACATACCACGGAGGGAGTTGTTACAGTTTGTAACCCCTTTAAGCAGGAAAGCAACCACCAGGTGAAGTTGAACCCGTGGCCAGGTGCTGGACGATCAGTTAGATGATATAAAGAGATTTTTACAAGCAACGTCAAAACTAAGTGTGAAGCAAACACATTGACAATATCCTTCCAACAACTCAACCCTTGACACAAATAAAAAGCATTATTACAGGAATTTGAGACTTGTGGAGCATCGGGGAAATTATAGCTAGAAGAAAACTTTAACTTAGATCAACTCTTGAACAGAGTGGTTCAACCTAGTAAAAAGCAAAAGTCATGTGCATTTAAAAGCATTTATATAATTAAAAGCACAATAAATATGTACAGGTTTCAAGCAAGCAAAACTGTAAGAGTCTTGAAGAAGGTAGAGGGTAGGAAATACAATGTCAAGAATAAAAGCAGTTAATAGTACCAGATTCAAATATACATGAAGCTTGAAATATCAGAGAAGAAATGTAATAAAACTCTGATTAATATTTTAAAGTGTAAAATGTGGGCAATTTGTATGAAAAATGGAAAGAGTCTAGAGATAAATGAAAACTATAAGGGAAAATATCAAATTGAAATGACATAAATAAAAATGACAGTGGCCGAGATGAGGACTGTCTTTGAGAGACTCATCAACAGACCCAAGCTGAGGAAACAAGTAATCAAATAAATAAAACCCAATGGAAATTTCAAAAGCTGAATCAAAAAAAAATCAAAGAAAAAAGGGAAAAGGAGGGAACACAGGAGACTAAGAGATGTAGTACAGTACATTTTAAAATGCTCCAGTGTGAGGGATTGCAACATCAAAAGGGGAAAAGGAAAAAAAGGGGAAGGGAAGAAGACAATGTGAGAAATGGTAACCATAGGTATTCTAAACTTAATGGAATATAGAAAACTCCAGATTCAAGAAACTCATAAAACACAAAGCAAAAATAACTCCCAAGTCACTCTCAAGCTGAACAATATTCAGATTTAAAAAGATCTTATCAAGATGACCAGAAAGATTTGAACCAAGCCAGTGGGGAGGTGGGTAGTGTGTTACAAATTGAGATGGTTGGTTTTCATTGTTGGCTTGCCTAGACTTATCACAGAGAAGATGTACTTCTAGGTGTTCTGTGGAGGACATTTCTAGGGAAGTTTTGGCAAGGAGGGAAGACCACCTGATGGGAGTAGTAGTATTCATTTCTTTGAGTAGATCTACATTTCCCTCTGGTGTCATATTTCTTTTAATTGTAGAACTTCCTTTAACATTTTTTATGTTTTCTTGTTTGGTTTGGTTTGGGTTTTTGAGACAGTATTTCTCTGTGTGACTCTGGCTGTTCTGGAACCAGCTTTGTAGACCAGGCTGGCCTCAAACTCAGAGATCCACACCTGGCTTCCTTTAATATTTTTTGAAAAGAAGTTGACTAAGAATTATTTTTTCAGCTTTTATTTGTCTAAAACAGTCTGTATTGTACACAAGATCTTTTCATTGATAATAGAATTCTGGGCTCACATTGTTTTTCATCAGTACTGTAGGTGTTCTTCCATTGACTTCTGTTTGGAACGATTTCTGATTAAAAAAAGAAAAGAAAAAACCTGCTCTGCTCTACTTTTAAATCTTCATTCGTCTGTGTGCATATTAGTTGCTTTTCTCATCTCTATGACTAGAGACCTGGAAATAAAATAAGATCGATGCAGATAAAGTTCCAACATGGAGTTGGGAAATGGTCATGAAGCCCCAGCCCTAGCAGAGGAGCAACAGGCAATGGAAGGTGACTGTGAGACAGAGAATCAATTTTCTCTAAAGGTAGTTCCCCTGGTAAGATGACCCTAAATTTGAGAGGAGTAAGGCATGAACACTGTCACAACTGTATAAAAATCTCAAATAATATATATATATATAAAACAACTCAAAGGAATTAGGCTTTATTTTGACTCACAGCTCAGATTAAAAGAGTACATGGTGATGAGAGTAGCTTATTCTATGGTGTCAACTAGAAAGTGGAGAACGGGTAACACTTAGCAGCCTCTGAGTGGCCACTGCATGAAGCTATGAAGGTAACATTGCAAAGGAGACCCCAGAATGTTACAGATGCCAAGACCACGGGATATCTGACAGGGAAAATTTTCAGGCACTAGTGGGAGATGGTCCAGAAGGAGAGGCTGGTTGACAGAGCTGGAGGCAGGGCACTGCCCAAACCCATTGTAACACAAAAGAGGCCACTGTATGCCTACGTGGTGCCTATGACCCTGTAGGATTGAGTGTTTGGCTTGCTGGACTTCCATCTCGGTTCAGTCTAATTATTTTTTGCTGTCTCCACATTTCACCCTTTTGGAATGAGAATGTTAATTCTGTGCCTTTGTATATTAGGAGCATGTAACATGGTTTATTGTTGTTTAATTTAACAGGAACCCATAATTTTGAGATAGCCTTAGGTCTTTGAAATTGGGATTTTGAACAGTGTTAGAACTGTTGAGATTTGGGGAACTTTTACAGATTAAATAAGTGCATTTTTTTTCAATTATGAAATAAACATGAGGCATTTGGGAGCAGAGGTTGAATGCTACTCAGATGGATGTGTTTGGGTGTCAACTTGGCAAGGGGTAGCCTTGTGATAGTAACTCATCCTTGTTCACCTGACTGGATTTAAAATCACTTGAGAGTATCTTTGGGTGTATCTGTGAGGGCTTTTCCAAAGATGTTTAATTGAGGGGGATAAAACCTCCATTGAAACCTCCATGGGCAGGAATCTTGAACTGGAAAAAGGAAAGAAAGAAAGGAAGGAAGGAAGGAAGGAAGGAAGGAAGAGGAGAAAGGAGAAGAGGAGAGAGAGAGAGAGAGAGAGAGAGAGAGAGAAGAGGAAGCCAGCCCCCAAGCGCCAAGCACTTAGCTCATATTTCTTCATCTGAATCCTCTTGGTTCATGCCCCTACCTACCCTATAAGGGTGGCTCACGCCCCTACTGCTTGGTCCAAATTTTTCTGGTCCACTCATCTCCCGGTGTGAACAGGTATAGGGTCTCCTAATCTCGACCATGCAGTCCAAATTTACCTAGTGTGGCCAGACCCTGGTGCCAAAAGGTAAAAGTTCCTGGGCCCTAAAGGTCAATGTCTACTTATAAAGATTCCTTACCTTCTGGCCTAACAGGTAGTAAGGAGTCCCCAAGCCATTTCCCATCCCCACTCACCAGTCTAACTCCATATGTGAAAATCCCAGTCCAAAAGCAGAAACAACATGAAATCCCAACACAACTATCTTCTCCAAAACTTATTAATGCACAATAATAGATTCCAATGAGAATGATTGTGAAGTACTTCCAGACAAAGAATTCAAAAGAATTATTATAACTGTGTTCAAACAACTCAAGGAAAATAAAAACAGAGATGAATGTAAAAGGGAAATCAATTCAAGATACAAAACAGAGTTCAGTAAGAAGTCAGAATTATTGGAAAAAAACTAGAAAGATACAGGACATGAAAAACTCAATAAGCCAAATAAAAACTTCAGTGAAAGGCCTCAGCAATAAAATGAATGACATGGAAAACAAAGTATCAGGGTTGGAAGACAAGAGAGAGAAATTAAATAATTCAATAATGTCAGTGATATTTTTTTGTTTTTTCCTTTTATTGAAAATAGATTCTATTCTCATACAATATATCCTGATTACAGTTTCCTCTTCCTCCACTCCTTCAAGTTCTTCCCCCTACCCTCATCCTGACATACTCCCTTTCTGTCTCATTAGAAAAGAATGGGTTTCTAAGAGATAGCAACCAAACATGACAAAATAAATAATAATATAAAACAAAACCATCACATCAAGGCTAGATAAGGCACCAACAAAAGGAAAAGAGCCTCAAAAGCTCCTAAATCCATGAAAGGAACATAGGAGAGTTTTAAGACACCATGAAAGACTTAACTATTAGATAATGGACATAGAAGAAAAATACTATACCAATAGAATATATTTTCAGTGAAATCATAGAAGAAAATTCTCCACACCTCAAAAAATAGATACCCATCCAGGTCCTACAGAACTCCAAATAGACATAACCAGAAAAGAAACTCCCCACAACATATTGTTCTCAAAATACTAAAAAACACAGAAGAAAGAAAGGACATTGAGATCTTAAAGAGACAAAGCATAAGCCACTTTAAAAAGCAGATCCATAATAATAATATTATTATTTGACAGAAAGTTTCAAAGCCAGGAGGGTCTGGAAAGATCTACTACAAGTTCTGAAAGGTCATGGTTGTCAATCAAGACTATTATACCTAGTAAAACTATCTATTAAAATGAAGGGGAAATAAAAACCTTCCAAGATAAACACAGATTAGTTGAACTAATGACCAAGTCAGATCTATAGAGGATACTAGAAGGAATATTTCAGCTTGAAAAGAAGGACAAACACATCTAAGAGGTCACAGATAATAATTAAACAATACTGAAATAGTCAATCAATAGAAGTCTAAGAAAATGCTGTAAAATCAATAAAATGCCAAGAATTAATAACATACATCTTATAATAATGACCATGAATATTAATGATTTCAATCCCCCCATAAAAAGACACAGCCTAGAATATTAGATCAGAATAAAGGATCCATCTTTAACCTACTCCCAAGGAACATACCTCACCATCAACAATAGATACCTCTTTTAAAGGGGAAGAGGGTGTTGAAGAGGATATTCTACACAAATGCACTAGTAGGAAACAAGTAGGTATAGCATTTCTACTATCTGATAAAATATACTTCAAACCAAAACTAGTCAAGATGGATGAGGAAGATCACTTCTTGGTCATCAGAAGTATAATACACCAAAAGGATACTAGAAGTCTAAATATTATGCACCAAACACAGGTGCACCAAATTTCATTTCAAAAATGCTATCCAATATAAAACCACAGATTAACCCCAACTCAGTGACAGAAGGTGATTCGAATATCCCACTCTCACCAGTAGACAGGTCATGTGTACAAAAACTAACCAAAAATACTAGAAAATTGAACAAAGCAATATCTAAAATATCTCCTAGGTTTTTAAATATATATTTTTGGATTTGAAAAAAATCTCTACAATCTTGTCCATGAATACAAACAATTCCATTCTTCCATTTCAATCTGTATTCCTTTTATTTCTTTTAATTGTCATAATATTCTGTCTTGGATGTCTGGTGTGATGAATAGGAAAGCAGACATCCCTGACTTGTCATGGGGAGCATTCAGCCCATCATCAGTTATCAGTAACTGTGATATAAAACCAGTAGGTTTCATATGCATGCTTTTTGTAAGACTGCAAAAGCCCCTTTCTATTATTCCTGGTTTGCTTGAAGATTTTTAAAGTTATAAATCAATGTTGAATTTTTCTACACATATTGATGATGCATTTTTCTTTATTCCATTGATATGGTAAATACATTGATTGTCAGACATTGAGCAAGATTAGCAAACCCCATTTGCTATGATAAAGCCATTTCAGAAAAGGAAATGATAAAATTCAGTTTACTGAGTTTCCATAGGGAATAGAAAATATGACAAAATTGAAAGTAAAGCAATCATATAAGTAACGTTTCAGGTCCTAATAGAAGGTAGATTGATTAGGGTTGTTCTCATTACATCTATATTTACTCCACAAATTCCATGTGTTTTGTCAAACATTTTGTACAATATAAAAGATGGTACCCTTTAATTGCAAAACCAAACAGCAAAGAAGATTCATTATTTAAGCAAAAATAATTCCTTGATATGAACATAGTATAAATTCAATGCTATGCACATTTTAAGTGTTTAGAATAAACATCAGTACACGTATATCTAACCAGTATCTTTTCACTAAAATGTAATATACAGACACATTTTATTTTTAATCACATAATACCTTAGTTTACTCTATGAATTTACAAAGTTTTAATCCTAGAAAAACATTCTTTTTCCTCCATTTCCTTTCTTTCACGGCATCCATTCTGAGTTTTAACAGATCTAAGCCAGCTTCAATATCATGTACTACTACAGTACTCCTAAAACTTGACAGTCTTCCTCTGAGGTACATACGTGAATTGCATATGTAATGTTCAATATCTTTATACAACTATCCCAATCCAAAAATTATCATAATTCACTGATCGTGTATATATTTTTAAAGAGCTCAGCTCAGTAAGGGAAAATTCACAGTGGGTCTTCCAGTCCTCCAAGTCTTTGACTGAATATTTCATATACTCTTCAGAATGAGTAGCACAAGTATGAACTGCTTTCTCCTTAATAGTCAAGATGTGATGGCTGAATGTGCACAAGCAATTGACATGCGGCCCTCCCACTTGCTGCTCAGAAGGTTGAAGAGCAGCTGTCACCCCAATACTGGTGTTCAGATCAGGAGTGCAATCAGCCCAGGCAAGCACAGATTCCATTATGCCATCAGCCTTACCCCTAATCCTGCCATCCCACTGAGAAGGGCTGTTAGAGGCGGATCCAGAGAGGGGCCCAGCTGCAAGTTTTTCCTTAGTTTCCTGAGACTTGCCATCAGTGGCAATCCTCCATGAAGTCTCATGGGAAGCACTGGTCCACAGCTTTCATCTACATACATTAAATCAAGCAGTTTTGTTTTTTTAATCACTTTCAATCTTTTCTTCTTCCCTTCTCTACCCTGTTATCCCTAGTGTTACTTATTTATATTTTTTTAAATCTGTGCATACAGTCCTTACAGATTTTAGCATGGACTAACATTCCTCTGAGTTAAAAATCATTCAATACTTGATTCACGTTTAGGGATAGCAGCTTTGCCAATTAATGTGTTCATTCCAGATTGCATTTAGCTAATGCCTTCCTTTACTTGAGCCTAACAGCTCACTGGATTGCAAAATTATTGCATCAGCTTGACTGTAATGCTTTGTTCGCTTTTTAAAAATAAATCTTTAGGCTCCAGCAGTACCCTGCCTTAAAGTGCTTTGTCATTTCCTAGTGGCTACATGGCCAAAGGAGTTGCGTAGTCTCGAGTTAATCTCTTTGACTCTTCAGAGCTCTGCATACCATACCCATCTCCATTACCGCAGGAATTATTATTGGATTTAACCTTCTGCTCATTGAATTAGTGTCAGCTGTCATTCTGGGTGTACATTTGTTAAATTCAATCTTTCCTATAGGGGAATGCCAGGCAGAGCAACGATAAGTGTATTAAATAGTCAGAAAGGGAAGACGACAGAAATTGGGACTTAGAGTCAGTGTAGAGATAAAGGGAACTAAGTTCATGTTGTTGCTTCATTTCTTTCAAGAAGGCTACAATCACAGCAGGAAGTATAAGCTTTTATAGTCAGCCTTCCAGAGTGTAAGGAATACTAAGTGAGACCATACTTTTGCTAAAGTGAAATGGTGGGATTTTTGTTGTTGTTGTTGTTTGTTTTTGTTTTTGTTTTTGCTTTTATTAGGTTTTGTTTGTTTGTTTCGTTTGGTTTAGTTTGGTTTTGGTTTGTGTCAATGTTAGTGCTAGTAATGGGGAAGCAGCCATATGGAAAATTCTAAAACTTCAGCTCTTCTGTTAATCCTCAAAAAAAAAAAAAGGCACGAGTATGAACATTTGCCTCCAGCAATGTGCAGCATCTTGGACTGCTGGGTCAGAAATGCAGCAATCGAATCATGCTTAGCCACATGGCTCACGATATGGAGCGACCCGAATCTGCAAAGGTCCATGAGTAGGTTAGAGTGTGTTTGTATTGTGCTTCCCTGGGAAATCCCTGTACCTGATTCAAGGCTACACTGAAAATGAGGAAACAAGCACCCAGAACATGTGGCAAAGCATTCCGAGTAAGAGCTGGAAGTGACAGAGGTAAGGGTCAGTGGTCAGGCACTTGCCTGGCATACACATGGCCCTGGGTTCAAATTCCTGTACTGGAAAAGTAATAAAAAAGAATTACAATTTTTTGATTGAAAACAGATTTGCTTTCCTACAATATATTCCAATTAAAGTTTCCCTTCTCCCGACTCCTCCTAAATCTTCCCCATCTCTCCACCCACTCAAATCCATACCCTTTCTTGATTGCTCTCATTAGAAAACAAGCAGACATCTAAAAGAAATTGTTTTAGTTCTTTTTACCACTTTGGCTATTGGGTTACTCTACACAAACTGACGACAAGGCTCTATTGCTAAAGACAACACATACATAACTCATTGAACGTGGAGAAGTATGTTGTGCCTAACTAGAACCTGCACCCCTACTGACTAGTATTCATGATACTGGAAGGTACTCTGCACCACTGCCAGAGGAAAAAGATGACCACCAACCCAGCTAAAAGATCTACAATAGTTACCTGCCTGCAAGATGCACTGCTGCAATAGTAGTACAAACATTGTGATAGTAACCAAGCACAATTTGATTACATTTAAGACCCACACCATGAGATGGAACCCATGCCCAACACTTCTCAAGTAAGCCAAGAACCTGAGACTATAAGTCCTGGACCTCAGAGAAAACCACATACTACTACATTCTATTGTTCTGCGAAAGGACATAGCAATAAAATGACTCCTAATGGCATTCTGCAGTGCTCATAGATCAGTGCCTTTCTCTGCCATCATCAGAGAAGCTTCCTCCTGCATTAGCTGGAAACAAATACAGAGAGCCATAACTGGACAATGTGCAGAGTGAGAGACTTTGGAATACTGAGTCCTAAATAGGATATAGGGCTCAGTGAACTCTGCAGAAGAGGAGGAAGAAAGATTGTAAGAGCCAGAGGAGCTAGATAACCCAACGGAAATCAAGCCTTCTAAACACAACAGGACTAGTGCACATGTGAACTCTCAGAATTATTTTTTTAATTGCAAGCACAGATGAAAAACCAAAGCCTTCACAATTAACCATCAGAATCAAGAACCATCCTATTCAAAATCAAATCAAAAAGCCAAATAAAATTTAATGGGAAAAAAATCTGAACTAAAAGAACTGTCAAGAATATCCCATTGAGAGATCCCGTCCCTGGGCACCAGCCACCCCTGGGAAGACCTGCTCACCTTGGCCCCAGATTCTGGCCAGCGGGCAGGCACCCTTCTACCCCCACCCCTACCGGGAAGGCCCCCCTTCTCCAAGATTCCCTGCAGTCTCCAAGCCCTGCCCCCAAGTCCACCATCCCCGGAGACCCCCGCCACTTCCTGAGACTTAGAGACCGGCCCCAGATCCCATTGTGCCCCGGACTTCCCTTCTGGACAAAGACAAAGAGCTGCCATCTTGCCTTGGACTTCCCATCTGGACAATAACTCCCATCCTGCTTCGGCCTTCCCATCTGGACAACAGCTCCCAACCTGCCTCGCACTTCCCATTTGGACAAGAGAGTCCCATCTGGACAAGAGAGAGAGACTTCCCGAATCTGTCAGCTCTTTCTACACCAAGTGCACCGATAAGACCAAGATCGAGCACAAGAAGATGGGCAGACGTCAAGGCAGAAGTACATACAACAAAATGAAGAGCAATACAGCATCACCAGAACCTAGCCCTCCTCCAACATCTAGAGCTAATCATCAAAAAATGGAAGAAGCAGAAGAAAACAGCCTTATGAATAACATCATGAAGAAGGTAGAGGCTTATATAGAGGAACAGACAAAAAAATGGCAAGAACGCTGTAAAAACCTAGAGGAAAGGTCAATTAAATTAGAAGAAAACAATAAAGTCCTGGAAGAAAACAATAAAGCACTGAAAGAAAGCCATGAAAAAGCAATGAAACAGGTCCAAGACCTGCAAAGGGAGATAGAAAAAATGAAGAAGACACAAACAGAGGGAATGCTGGAAATAGAAAATCTAAGTAAACGATCAGGAACTTCAGATGCAAGTATAACCAACAGAATGCAAGAGATGGAAGAGAGGATCTCTGGTGTTGAAGATAAGGTAGAAGAAATAGATTCATCAGTCAAAGAAAACACTAAAGCCAACAAAGTCATGACCCAAAACGTCCAAGAAATCTGGGACACCATGAAAAGACCAAACCTGCGAATAATAGGGATACAAGAAGGAGAAGAATACCAACTTAAAGGCACAGAAAATATATTCAACAAGATCATAGAAGAAAACTTTCCCAACTTAAAGAAGGAAATGCCTATGAAGATACAAGAAGCCTATAGAACACCAAACAGACTAGACCCCCAAAAAAAGTCCCCTCGCCACATAATAATTAAACAACTAAACATACAGAATAAAGAAAGAATATTAAGAGCAGCAAAGGAAAAAGGCCAAGTGACCTATAAAGGCAAACCCATCAGAATAACACCCGATTTCTCAATGGAGACTTTGAAAGCCAGAAGAACATGGACAGATGTAATGCAGACACTAAGAGACCATGGATGCCAGCCTAGACTAATATACCCAGCAAAACTTTCAATCATCATAGATGGAGTGAACAAGACATTTCAAGACAAAGCCAGATTTAAACAATACTTTTCCACAAACCCAGTCCTATAGAAAGCACTAGAAGGAAAATTCCAACCCAAGGAAGTCAGATACACCCTTGAAAACACAGGCAATAGATAACACCACAGCAGTAAACCCCAAAGATAAGAAGTACAGACACACTACCACCAAAAAATAGCAGGAATGAACAACCACTGGTCATTAATATCTCTTAATATCAATGGACTTAATTCACCTATAAAAAGACACAGGTTTACAGAATGGATACGAAAGCAGGACCCATCTTTCTGTTGCATACAAGAAACACACCTCAAATACAAAGATAGACACTACCTAAGAATAAAAGGCTGGGAAAAGACTTTCCAATCAAATGGTCTTAAGAAACAAGCGGGTGTAGCCATCCTGATATCCAACAAAATAGACTTCAAACTAAAATCAATCAAAAGAGATCTAGAAGGGCATTACATATTCATCACAGGAAGGATCCACCAAGAGGAAGTTTCAGTTCTGAACATTTATGCCCCAAACACAAGGGCATCCACATATGTAAAAGAAACACTACTAAAGCTTAAACCACATATAAAACCCCACACATTAATAGTGGGAGACTTCAACACCCCACTTTCACCACTGGACAGATCTCCTAAATGGAAACTTAACAGAGAAATAAAGGACTTAACTGATGTCATGACCCAAATGGACTTAATTGATGTCTACAGAACATTCCATCCTAACAAAAAATAATATACTTTCTTCTCAGCACCCCATGGAACCTTCTCCAAAATCGACCACATACTTGGCCACAAAGCAAATCTCAACAGATACAAAACAATTGGAATAGCCTCCTGTGTTCTATCAGACCACCAAGGTTTAAAGTTAGATTTCAACAACAACAAAAACTACAGAAAACCTA
>CABHPH010159191.1:33877-62830 GCA_902168325.1 Peromyscus nudipes | reverse complement strand
TAAGGACCCTTGTTACGGACTCGCACCACAGCCGCTTTCTGGTGCCTGTGATGTCTAGTAGCCACTTGGTTTAAAGCACAGATCTAAACTGTCCCCACCCTCATGGTAAGTTCTGTTCTTGTCCCAAAAGATGGGCCTAAGGCAGTGTGGTTGGACAAACTTAGCCTGTCACCGAGAAAGCCACCCCGTGAAGTGTGTTTTACTTTCTCTTTTGCAGACTTCTTTTCCAAGCATCGGAGAATATACTGTAGAGAGAATGCCCATTGAATACAAAAGGAGACCAACTTTTTTTGAAATTTTTCAGGCGCGATGCCGCACAGCAGGTATTGGCGAGTTTTTATAAAACTTGGTAAATTAAGTAACATCGAGAAAATGTTTTTAATGAAGTCAAGGTGGGTGCTTGCTTTAAAAAAATAATTGAAACAAAAACAGCACTTGGGAGGCAGAGGCAGGTGGACCTCTGTGAGTTTGAGGCCAGCCTAGTCTACATAGCAAGATAAAGGACAGCCAGGGCTACATAGAAAGACCCTGTCTCAGAAAAACAAACAAATACTTCAGCTAGGTGTGATGGCTTACATTTGTAATCCCAGGGAACTTGATGTAGAAGACTGAGCCAGGGGACCTAAATATGAGTTCAGAACCAGCTTGGGCTTACATCGGGAATTCTAGGATGGCCTGAGCTACAGAGCTTAGACCTAATGTTTTTTAAAGTGGGGGAGGAGAGTGACACTGGGATGTAGCTCAGGTAGGAGAGTACTTGCCTAGCATCTGGGTCTCTGGCTTTGTGCTTCACCATCACTTAAACCAGGCATTAGCAGATGCCTGTAGTCTCACCACTTGGGGGGTAGAGGCAGGAAGATCTGAAGTCGAAGGTCGTCCTCGACCACACGGTGAGCTCAAGGCCAGTAAGGGACACACGAGACTCTCTCTGAATTGAACAATAAAATAGCTCAGGACTTGACAGTTTTCTTTGTGCTGTAAACAGTTTGTGGAGTCATACATCTAGTTCCTGTAGTCCTTTCCTGGTCAGCCAGGTGGTGTGGAATACCTACATAGATGGGAGATTAACACTTTGACTTCCAGTGGAAGGAATTGTTTTCAAAGTGCTACCAGCAAGTCAGAAGCATTGATGATGCTACTGATGAGCAGTTGTCAGACCTTCTTTTAAGATTTATTTTTTATTATTTGTATGTCTCTGTGTGTGTGTGTGTGTGTGTGTGTGTGTGTGTGTGTGTCAGTATATGCCCCTCTGTACAGGTGCCTGCAGAGGCCAGAAGAGGGCATCAGATGCCCTGGGGCTGGAGTTACAGGTGATTGTGAGCTGCTTGATGTGGGTGCTAGGTACTGAATTTGGGTCCTCTGCAAGAGCAGTAAACAACCACTGAGCCGTCTCTCCAGCCCCATTTGTCCTGTTTGAAGGACATCATCTTGCTAGGTAATGTGGCTGATTTAAAACTTGATGTGTAGATGAGGCTGGTTTCAAACTTGCAGTGATCATTCTGCATATTGGGATTGCAGCGTGAGCAGCCACACCTGGCTCTGAATTAGATAGTGTAGGTTAAGTATTGACAGAGTGCTTGAAAAAGAAAATCACATCCATTAATATTGCAACTGATCTGATCCAATGAATCTTTTGAAGTTGGGAAGAAATCAGCCACTGTGAGTCCCTAGAAATGGTTGATTTCATTTTGAAAACTCACATTTCATCATTAGCAGCTAACTTTTCTTTGCTATGATGAGCTCACTGCATTCTTGAGAAAATGACTACCAAACTCTTCAGATGGGAACGGTTGGTCTGGCTGTCCTTCCAAGGAAAAGATGGCCTTTCTGAAAAGTGTACGAGTTCTGCTCACAGCTCATCACAAGTGCTTTTCTGTTACACTTCCATCTGCAGAAATGCTGTATGCCGGTTGTTTCTCAGGAAATATTGGAAGGGTGTGCTAAAGAGTTAAGCTTGGTCCCGTCAGTGGGTAAAGGTGTGTGCTACATCGGCCTGATGTAGCACGTGAAGGTAGAAGGACAGAAGCAGCTCTGCACAGTTGTCCTCTGACACATACACACACACACACACACACACACACACACCCCATATACACAGAGGAACAAGATTTAAACATAAGCTTCATGTGGTTCATTTTTACTTTATCAGTGAGTCCCTGGCATTTCCCCCTTGGGTTGGTAGGAAAGCTCACTAGTTGATCCACTGCCTTCCGTCACGGAGAAGCACCTGTTGTTTACACACCTTATCCTTGTCCTGCTGATGCAGGCGTTGACACTGAGAAAGCGGAGGACACCGTGGTCTAATGTGAACCTGCATTGAACCTCTTGAGTCCTCCTGAAACATGAGACTCTGCTGTGGAGGGTGGGCGGGCCGCGTGAGAGTCTTCTTCATACTTGAAAGTCTCTTTAGCCCATGCTCATAAAGAGATCTGTCATGCTGACAGAATCTTCAAAATCATTGTTTTTTTAACCTATGCTTACTGTGAATAGTTTTGTTCTTTTTTTCCTGAATTGATGATTATTGTTAAGAAAGTAAAAAAAGGTAATATAGCTAAATTCTATCTCCTTGATACTTTTTTGAAATTAGTGTGTTACTGTACTTTCAAAAGAGTAGATTAATGATCTTGCTTAATGAGCCTTCAAGTAATCCACAGTCACAATTCTTGTTTTTCTTTTTCTTTTTTGTTTTCTGTATTTGGTATGATATAGATTATGGAGTCTTTCTTTCTTTTTTTTTTTTCCTTTGCTCTTTGAGACAGGGTTTCTCTGTGTAGCTCTGGCTGTTCTGGAACTTGTTCTGTAGACCAAGCTGGCCTTGAACTCAGAGATTTGTCTGCCTCTGCCTCCCGAGTGCTGGGATTAAAGGCATGGACTACCATGCCCAGTTTCCTCTTCTTCTCTTTTTAAGATAGGTTCCTGGGGCTGGAGAGATGGCTCAGCAGTTAAGAGCACTGGCTGCTCTTCTAGAGGCCCTGGGTTCAATTCCCAGCACCCACTTGGCAGCTCACAACTGTCTGTAACTCTAGTCCCAGGGTATCCAACACTATCAAACAGACATATGTTCAGGCAAAACACTAATACACATAAATAAAAAAAAAAATTTTAAAGACAGTGTCCCCCTTTCTCTGTTAGTTTTTAAGATAGAATCTCAGTATGTAGGCAGGCTAGCCTGGACCTCATGGCACTCCTCCTGCTATAGCCTCCTAAATGCTAGAATGACAAGTATATGATCCCATACCCAGCTGAGAAATGGTTTTTATGTAGCCAGCCTCAAACTTAAGATCTTCCTGTCTCAATCCCCCAGTGAGAGGATTACAGGTGTATACCACCATGCCCAGCTGGTCAAAATTTCAAGTTCTTTTTGTTTAATTTTTTTTAAGATTTATTTATTATGTATACAGTATTCTGCCTGCATGTGTCCCTGCAGGCCAGAAGAGGCACCAGATCTCATTACAGATGGTTGTGAGCCAACATGTGGTTGCTGGGACTTGAACTCAAAACCTCTGCAAGAACAGCCAGTGCTCTTCACCTCTGAGCCACCTCTTCAGCCCCTTGTTTAGTTTTCCTTTATGTCTCTAAACGTATTTTGTGGTGGAGGCAGACTGATGGGGCCACCAGAGGACAATTTGCAAGAGCTAGTTCTCCGCTCCCACCATGCGGGTTCTGGTCATGAGCTGAGCTCTCCAGGCTTGGCAGCATGCACCTTTACCTGCTGAGCCACCTTGCTGACATGAAGGTCTCAGTATGTAGCCCGGGCTGTTTTCAAACTTGTAGTCCTCCTGCCTCAGACCTGCTGGGAGCTAGAATAACCTGTGAGTACAACCATGTCCTCTCCTTTATTCTTTACTGTGATTTTTGCACCTCTTTGGCATTTTTTAATCGATTTTGCATGTATGTGTGCATGTGTGTGTTTGTGCACACAGGTTGAGATAACAGCTTCCGAGTGTGGTTCCGACCCCGTCTCAGGTGGTCAGGCACAGCATGAGTGTAATCAGCTTTAGCAGCCCTCTTCTTTACCGTGGTCTTCCTTGCTCATGAATGTCTCTGTGTCATTGATGAAGACTAAGATGCGATTTTTGCTTTTCTTGCAGATTTAGGGCCAATAAGCCTCAATTGGTTTGAAGAACTTTCTTCAGAAGCCCCACCATATAATTTTGAACCTCCAGAAGAATATGAATATAAGCCCCACAATTATGAACCACAGCTGTTTAAAACACCACAGAGGAAGACCTCTTACCATCAGTTGGCTTCAACCCCAATAATATTCAAAGAACAAGGTCAAACCCTACTACTAGACCAGTCGCCTTTCAGAGAATTAGGTAACTATAGCCAGATGTGGTGGCACACGCCTTTAATCCCAGCACTTGGGAGGCAGAATCAGGTGGATCTCTGAGTTCGAGACCAGCCTGGTTTACATACAAAGCTTACGATAGCCAGAGCTACATGATTGAGAGACCCTGTCTCAAAAAGAAAAGAAAATTAGTTAATTATAGGTTAAACTTGGGCCAATCATGCAATGTGATGGAGGGGATGTGAGCTAGGTCTTCAGGCAAAGTTGTGTGTAAAGTCACAGCTCAGTGATAAACTGAGTTTTGTTGTGCTAATCAGTCTTTCTCGTCTCTTTCCTGACTGAAGAATGGAGATGGTGGAAGTGATATGTGATAGGTTTGGATTCATTGAAAGAATTTCGGTATTTAATCAATGCTTCTTTGCTTTCCTCCTATGATTAATATGCTAAGTATTAGTAAATATACTAACATTTTTCTGAATTATGACTTTGATATTTAAAAAAGCCTGTGACTTGTTGATGTTGACTAAGCTATATTTCTGCAAGTTATAAGCACTTGTTTAGTAAGGTTGTACACTTATCCAGTCTGCGGAATGTTTACTGCCTGCTTGACGTAGTATGCACTTTGCTCTGTAGTACTGCCTCATGATGTGCTCAGGGAGCATGTCAGGTGGTGTTGGAATTGCTGTGGATATAGGAAAAAGATGGAATTTCTACCTCAAGAAGCTCACAGAGTAAATTCCAAGACAGCCAGGGCTACAACCCCAAAATGAGAGAGGGGATAGAGGAGGAGAGACAAACAGCATTTTTTCAGAGTAGTCAAATGGTTGGATACAACCAAAGGTGGAATGTGCAGGAATAGCATCTTACCAGCCAAGTCAGATGGAGCCATCAGGAGAGCGGGATAGTTTGGTAGTGTACGTGTTTATCATTTGATAATTAATTTGTATTTTATGTGCATTGGTGTTTTGCCTGCATGTGTGTCTGTGTGAGGGAGTTGGATCCCCTGGAACTGGAGTTACAGACAGGTGTGAGCTGCCATGTGGGTGCTGGGAACTGAACCTGGGTCCTCAGGAGGAGCAGCCAGTGCTCTTAACCACTGAGTACCCCTCCAGCCCCAGCCCCACCACCACGTTTATCATCGAAAAGCCCCAGTTTCAGTCTCCAGCACCAAAGAGAAGGAAGGGAGGAGGGGAAGATGCAGTCATGAAGGCCTTGTTTTCCCACTTTTATTCAGGAGTCTGAAACGGAATGATGACAGTTGCTCACAGGATGATACGGTCAGATTGGCCTTGGTCGGTTTCTACTCAGTGTCTCCCTTTATTTTTCCCTTCCGGGGTGCCATAGCATAGGGTGCACATTATCTCTTGAGGTGCATTTCTGTAGAGGTGTCAGCTTCCTGCACATTCTTTTTTTGTTCCTAAGTTCAAAAAGTAAAAGTTCAAAATCCGGGCGTCCGCTGGAAAATGGCGGAATACTTGGCCTCCATCTTCGGCACCGAGAAAGACAAAGTCAACTGTTCATTTTATTTCAAAATTGGAGCATGTCGTCATGGAGACAGATGTTCTCGGTTGCACAATAAACCGACCTTTAGCCAGACCATTGCCCTCTTGAACATTTACCGTAACCCTCAAAACACTTCCCAGTCTGCTGACGGTTTGCGCTGTGCTGTGAGCGACGTGGAGATGCAGGAGCACTATGATGAGTTCTTTGAGGAAGTCTTCACTGAGATGGAAGAAAAGTACGGAGAGGTTGAGGAGATGAACGTCTGTGATAACCTAGGAGACCACCTTGTGGGAAACGTGTATGTCAAGTTTCGACGTGAGGAGGATGCAGAGAAAGCTGTGATCGACTTAAATAACCGTTGGTTTAATGGGCAGCCAATCCATGCAAGGCTGTCCCCAGTGACTGACTTCAGGGAAGCCTGCTGCCGCCAGTATGAAATGGGAGAGTGCACAAGAGGGGGCTTTTGCAACTTCATGCATCTGAAACCAATCTCAAGGGAGCTGCGACGGGAGCTGTATGGGCGCCGGCGCAAGAAGCATAGATCCAGGTCCCGATCCCGGGAACGGCGTTCTCGATCCAGAGACCGTGGGCGTGGCGGCGGCGGCGGAGGTGGAGGTGGTGGAGGACGAGAGTGTGACAGGAGGCGGTCGAGAGACCGGGAGAGATCGGGGCGGTTCTGAGCCGAGCTGTTTTTATCGTGTGTCCGCTAGACAGTGTTGTAGTTGGTTGACAAGCCAGTTCATAATGGGATTTTTTTTTTAAAAAACAACAAAAAAAAACAAAGATGGGTTTCTGAATAAAATTTGTAGTGATACAGTAATAAAATAAAAAAAAAAAAAAAAAAAAAAGTTCAAAATCCCCAGTGTCTGCACCCTCACTGGATTATTTTACTGTTTCAGGGAAGATCGTTGCAAGCAGTAAACATAACAATCACCGCAGAACGAAGGCCAAAATGGACCCCATGGGTGATGTTGCCAGTCCACCTCTGAGGTCTTGTCTCAGTGAAAGGTATGATGACCCTGGGATACACTTTATAAATACTTAATAGATATACATGTTGTATTTGTTTGTTTGCAAGGCCTGGTCTCACACTTCAGTCCAGGCTGGCTTTGCACTCAAAATTTTCCAGCCTTAGCTTCCCACGAGGCTGGGGATTCTGTCTTGAACCATCATGCTCAACTCTTATGAAAATGTGTTTAAACAAAACATTTTCTTGCATGTGTTTATTTCACAGAAATAAGCTGTCATCCAGATCGCTTTGGCTGAGTAACTCCCAGAAGAACTTCTATTTTTAAATAATGCATAATAAATTCCTAAACTGAGTAGTTTTTATGGTAGAAACAGTTACTTTGAGCCAGGCCTGGTAACCTACTCCTAAAATCCTAGCACTAGGGAGGCTGAGGCAGCTGGGTCATGGTGTAAGGTCATGGGCTACATAACAAGCCCTTGTCTCCAAAACCCTACAACGCTAAGATGCACTGCAGAATGATCTCTCTGCTGTGGTCCTTCTAACCTTCGGCCATTGTTTTATTTCGTCTAGCCCTCTTCCTCTGCGATGCACACAGGTTGTGCCACCAAGAGAAAAGCCAGGTACGAGCACAGCAGAGGCTCTTATTTTTATGTCTATTTTAAATGGTCGGTGTGAGTGTTTGCCTGTGTGTATGTATGTACACCACATGCATGCCTGGTGTCCAGAGGCCAGAAGTGTGGTGTTGTCTGCCACGCAGCTCCCAAATAAATCACACACGGAGGCTCATTCTTAATTACTAATGCCCAGCCGTAGCTTGGCTTATTTCTAGCCAGATTTCCTTAACTTTAAATTATCCTGACTACCTTTAGCCTCTGGGGTTTTCCCGTTATCTGACTTCTGTAAATCTTACTCCTACTCTGTGGCTTGCTAGGTAGCTGGGTGGCTGGCCCCTGGAGTCCTCCTCCTTCTCTGGCTGCTACTTCTTTTCTTCTCCCAGATCTCTCCCCCTATATATTCTCTCTGCCTGCCACCCCCCCCCCATCCTTTCTCCTGCCTCTCTACTGGCCATTCAGCTCTTTATTAGATCATCAGGTGTTTTAGACAGGCACAGTATCACAGCTTCACAGAGTTAAACAAATGCAACATAAACAAAAGTAATGCACCTTAAACTATTCTACTACGGAGGTGAGCATTAGATCCCCTGGACCTGGAGTTAGGTGATTGGGAGCCACCGATTGTAGGTGCTGGGAACTCAGGTCCTCTGCACGAGCAGCCAGTGCTCTTCAGTGCTTCAGCCCCTGGTTTTTGTAGGTTATAGAAATGTTAATAAAAGTCTAACAAGTTCCTATTTTTTCACCTGCAGTGGTGCGTGGAAGTTTATTTTCTACACCAAAAATTGAGGAGGTAAATGTTCTGCTTGGATTACTTACAGTATGTAAGTTGAGAATGTGAGAGTTAACTTTATTTATTTATTTATTTATTTATTTATTTATTTTTGGTTTTTCGAGACAGGGTTTCTCTGTGTAGCTTTGAGCTTTTCCTGGAACTCACTCTGTAGACCAGGCTGGCCTCGAACTCACAGAGATCCACCTGCCTCTGCCTCCCGAGTGCTGGGATTAAAGGCGTGCGCCACAACCGCCCGGCGAGAGTTAACTTTAACTTGAGAGTTGCAGATCTGCACTTAGCATACTGTCTCACAGAGGCATTAGTGATAAGTAAAATGTGAATGAAAATAAATAATCATCAGTGTTCTGTAAATTAAACTGTTGTCTTTCTTTGTAGGCTCAGACACCCAAACCTATTTCTGAAAGTCTTGGAGTTGAGGTGGATCCTGATATGTCTTGGTCAAGTTCGTTAGCTACACCACCAACGCTTAGCTCCACTGTGCTCATAGGTAATGGGGCAGATGTGTACTGTACAGGAAGAGGGCGCTGAGGCTAAGTTGTCATCACTAACCTCGTGTTAGAAAGAAAACATGGGAAGGCTGGAGAGATGGCTCTGGTTACCAGCATTTGCTGTCTTGCAGAGAACCCTGGTTCAGTTCTCAGCTCCTATGTGGTGGCCCAAAACTGTCCATAATAATTCCAATTCCAAGCCAGGCAGGCGGTGGTGGTACACACCTTTAATCCCAGCACTCAGAAGGCAGAGGGAGGCAGATCTCTGAATTCAAGGCTAGCCTAGTCTACAGGGCAAGTTCCAGGATAGCCAGGGCTACACAGAGAAACCCTGTCTCAGAAAATAAAATAACTCTAGCTCCAGGGGATCTGATGTGCTCCTCTGGCTTCCACAGACTCCTGTCTGCATGTGCTGCAGGCACATACATGCAGACAAAATACCCACATACATAAAATAAAAACAAAGGTTAAAAAAGTAAGTAAACGTGAAGATAACTCAGACGTTACCCTGTGCTGATGTGTCTGTAGTTCAGAATAATTTTCTTCTGTTTTGTCTAAAATGCTAGCAGAGTCCTTTTGTATTTTAGCACTGTGTCGTCTCTGTGATTACTTCTTGTGCACATTTAATCACAGTATGTAGCCATGGTATGTAGATGTGCTCATTCACAAGACACTGTGGTGCTCCTCCAATTAGTTTATACTCAAACCATACCTCTTTATTATTTTAAGTTTTTAATTCTGGGTATGTGGAGTACGCACATGTGCTAGTGCCCCAGCACTGGTGTGGACGCCAGAGGATGATTTTCAGGATCGGTTCTCTTCTTCTACCATACAGGTTCCAGGGATCGAGTTTAGGTACCAATCAGGCTCGGCAGCAAGTGCCTTTACCCTCTGAGCCATCTTGCCAGCCCTCGACCGGGGCTTGGGTGATTCTAGCCAAATAACATTTCATTTTGATCCCTTTAGCCAGAAGTGATTGGACTTTCTTTTGTTGCTTATGTGAAAGCTAAGAAGTAATTCACATTAATTATGCCTTTAGGCTGTATCATTGTCTATAGAGGGTAAAGTTTCCTAGGGCAGCCTTGAAGTCACAGTCGTACAGGTCTTTCATCTGCCATTGTAGAGAATATTACCATAAAGCATGTATCACCAAACCACCAGTTCTTACCAAGCTACCATTTTTACTACCTTGCACATGGCATTAAGACGCAGTGTGGGACTATACTGGACAGTCAGTTGCTTGGACTAAATACAATTATTGAACGAATACTGTGAATGTAATCCATGAATACCACGAATGTAATTAATATCATGAGTGTAATTAAAAATAAATAAATAAACAAACAAATAGATAGATAGATAAATAAATAAATAAGACGCAGTGTGACAGGTCAGTCCAGGCTGGCCTTCCTCATTGCTGGCTTTGTTTACTTCATTTTGTTTCATCTGTGCTACTTACCAAAGAGTGCGTGTGGGCGGGGTTGTTTCCAGAAAGAAGGAAATCTGTCTGTTAAGTGTGGTGTACAATATGTAATGCAGTACAGCTAAATTGAATTTCTCTTTTACAGCCCGAGATGAGGAAGCACGAGGAACTGTGTTCCCTGAAGACTCTCCTGCTGTAAGTCAGGGTCAGCCTGGTGATGCTCATGACATTCCTCATTCAGAATACCTGTGCTTGTTTTTTTTAATGCTTTAAGATGTGTGTGTGTGTGTGTGTGTGTGTGTGTGTGTGTGTACACATATATACATACAGCCAGGGCTACACAGAGAAACCTTGTCTCAAAAAAAAAATTTTTTTTTTTTTAATTCTCTGACGTGGCCATACATGTATGTATTTTGATCATATTCACCTTTTCTTCCTCCTCCAATTTCCCCATGATCCTCTCCAGCATGACCCACTCCCAACTTCATGTATTCTTTTTCTTTCGTTTTAAAATGTTGCCCTGAATTCAGTTAGTGCCCCTGGATGCACATGGGTGTGGGACCACGCAGCGGAGGATGAGGAGCCTACCAGTGGCCATACCCTCCACCCAGACGACTCTCTTCCCCACGAGCCATCAGCTACCAGTAGTTCCTCAGTGTTTGTTGTTGTTTTGGTTTGGGTTTGTTTTTATTTTTGTCTTTGGCTTTTTTGAGATGGCTTTTGCTCTGCAGCCCTGGCTAGCCTGAAACTAGTTATATAAATCATTCCGGCCTCAAACTTGTAGTCCTCCTGCCTCTGCTTCCCCAGTGCTAGGATTTTATGTGTGTGTCACTATGCCCCAGCTGTCCTGTGTTTTTTAAAACTACAATTTATAATTTTCCTAAGCTTTTGAGAATGTTTCTAAACATGATCTCATATGTAATTTCTTCCTACAAAATTTTTCTGTCTTTCTGTTTGGTAACATGCACATATAAGTGCAATGAAAGGGTTATACTAATTAATGATTTTGAAAATAATTTCAGCAGGTTTTGAAAAGCTACTTTTCCAACCGCAATGAAAGTCTGAAAAAGAATGATAGATCAGTTCCCTCCGTGACTGACAGCCAAAACAAAACCCAGGGGGAAGCTTTCAGTCACAGTAAGTATTTCTGTTCAGTTAAGCTACTGATCGTAATGGATGCCGTTGTTTTCTTTGGAGAAATGCCACTGCTTTCCTTTCTGACCTCTGACAATGACTACAGAAGATAGAAACTAGCTTCATAGATTTTATTCCTAGCTGTAGTAATACAGAGTTGATTGGCTACATCTGAGATGATCGTTCTCAGAATACTAAATTGAAAAGATAGCACTCTTTTTTTTCTTTTAAAGATTTATTTCTTTATTATGTATATAATATTCTGCCTGCATGTATCCCTGCACACCAGAAGAGGGCACCAGATCTCATTATAGATAGTTGTGAGCCACCATGTGGTTGCTGGGAATTGAACTCAGGACCTCTGGAAGAGCAGTCAGTGCTCTTAACCATCTCGCCAGCCCAAGATAGCACTCTCAAAGGTGACCTTTAGTTGTGTAGATCTGACAAAAGATGTATTAGAGATTGGAGTCTGAGTAAAGACTGTTGGCACACTGGGATCGGGTTTTAGGAGAAGAGTGACTTACCAGAAAAAGAGTCAGAATAACCCCTGACTGCAGAGTTGTGTATTATTTAATATGAATCATCTCTGAGAAGAATTGTGAGATAATATAAAGAATATGGTTGCATTATAAATGTTACAATGTGCTTTTGTTTTGAATTGTAACAGGATTGGGGAAAATGTTAGGGGATTCATCTGGCAAAACAAACAGCTTCAAAGACTGCCTTAGAAAGTCAGTGCCAAATGTTCTAGAAGATGGGGAGGCAGCTGCATATACTTCTGAAGAAGATAGTTTCTCCTTATGTTTTCCTAAGCACAGAACCAGAAATCTACAAAAAATGAGATTGGGTAAGACCAGGAAGAACATTTTCAGTGAAGTAGGAACTGATGAGTTAAGTGAAGAAGCCAGAAGACGAGCTGAGGAAACACAGTCATTTGCACTTGAAATCGAACCTCGCGATAGTGACCCCTTAGACCCAGATGTGACGCACCAGAAGCCCTTTGACAGCCAAAGTGAGGAGCTCTGCCAGGCAGCTATGCAGTCTTCAGACAGTGGGTGGTCTCAGCTAGCCGTCTCTGGTCTAACTGGAACCCAGCCAGGAGAAAAACCTCCACTTCCTATTTCTTCTTGTAACCAAAATAATTCAGAAAAGGACTTCATAGATATGAAGAAAGAAGATATTGACTCTGTTACTTCAGGAAACTCTTTGCCTCATATTTCTAGTTTTCCGGAACCAGAAAAGATGTTCAGTGAGAAAACTCTGGGAGGTGAGGAACACGGACAGCATCTTGAAATACAGGAGGACTGCATTGCAGGGGAGCAGGCAGAGTCTGGAACTGGTCAAGCAGCCTGCTTCTTTCAGAGTATCAGGAAGTCTGTATTCCAGATGAGAGAGCCACTTGACCAGTCTCTGGGCACTGTTTTCTCAGAGAGTGCAACCAGCTCGGCCCTTACAGAAGAACCCGGGGCCTCTGCAGGTGGCTTGGGACTGTGTGCTGTGTGCTGCTCAGAGAGAGAGGATTCTTTGTGTCCTGGTTCGGTGGACACCGGGAGCTGGCCAACGCCTCTCACTCACATGCCTGCAGCCGTGAAAAATGCGGGCTTAATATCCACTCTAAAAAGTAAAAGAAGAAGGTTTATTTACTCTGTGAGCGATGGTGCGTCTCATCAGGGAAAGGCAGTACAGGCAGGCAGACAGTCAGAGCTCACTAACCCTTCAGCTCAGTTCGAAGCAAGTGCGTTGGAAGTGCCATTCACGTTTACAAATGCGGAGTCAGGTATTCCTCTTTTTTTCTTCTAGCGTATATATAGTTTTATAGATGAGATTAAGTTCTCTTACTTGAATATGTGATTTTTAAAGTTTTTTTTTAAAGAAATACCTGCTTTCTCTCTAGTCTTGTAGGCCTCGTGTTAATCTCAGACAGTTCTTATATACATTATGGTTGAGACTTTGGGTTCAGGGTTTGGCAATGTGTCGATCAAACTTGTTGAATCATTTTGCCCTGTGTGTATCATTAGCTCTGTTTTGTTTTGTTTTGTTTTTTAGTATTTACTGTGTATATGTGTGGGGGCATATGCATGGCACAGGGTGCATGCATGGAGGTCAGTGGACAACTTGTGTCTGACCTACCATGTGGGTCCTCAGGTCCTCAGGCTTCATGGCAGATGCCTTTACCCACTGAGCCATCGTGCCATCCATCCCCGTTTTGTGCTCTATGCTGACTTTGAGCTTGGCTAATCCTCCTGCCTTATGCTCCCAAGTAGTTGGGACCACAGACATGCACCTCTGTGTCCTGCTTCATGGCTCCTGAGTCAGCTTTCTATCCATATACGTTAGGAACCTGACCACTTAGCTCCTGCTTAAAAGTATTTATTATATACAAATTGGATAACTAAAAATGGTGTTTACTTGGGAAGTTGAAGCAGGAGGATCATGTGAACGCAGGAATTCAAGGACAGCCTGGGGAACATAAGGGAGATCTGTTGCCTCCACTCCACCCCTCATGCCCACCACCCAGAGTCAGTTTTATCTCCCTACGAGAAAATGTAAATGGCTTGGTGAATGGGCTGGTGGTCTAGAGGACTGGAGAGCTGTTTGCACTCCAGGGACCTGCCTGCCTCTGTTCCCCATCCTACAGCACTGGAGTTGACAGGTACACACTGCCACACCCCGCTTTTTATGTGGGTACCTGTGGGTCTGCACGGCAGGCACTTTACTGACTGAGCAAGCCTCTCAGCCCCTTCATCTAGAAACTCAGTAACTTCAAAATGGTGACTGGGCTTCTGTGTTGAGTCTGTTTATCACTTTTGCTCATCTTGTGCTTCTTACTCTAAACACTTCAACATGGCAAAAGCGTTGAGTGTGTGCCATTAGTAGTTCTTTAACCATTCTGTCACTCTGTGTTCTTATGTTTAGGTTTATCAGATTCTTCTGTCAAAGGGAGCTGTTTGCAGGATGATCCTGAAGAGCCATCTTTGTCCTTGACCCACTCTTTTGTGACTGTTTCCGATACAGAAAGTAGTTACACTAACGCGTTGATATCTCAGGATCTCAACGGCAAAGCAGCAGTAGTCACTGGAGCAAAGCTGCGGCCGTGTACAGCCCTGGAAACTGGTTGTCTGTCGTGCGTGCCAGAAAAACAGTGTGAAGATGATCAGAAGAGCCCAGAAGTTTCAGATGGAAAAGAAAGCGTCCTGGTGTCAGCATGTCGTCCTGCAGCAGGTGCAGCAGGTACAGCAGCAGTGCAGCCCAGCGGCATCAGCTCTGCATTACAGGAAGACCCTGCCGGTGGCCACAACAGCACAAGTTCTCTTAAAGGAACGCCCAGCTTGAAGGTGCCTCTGTCACAGCCAGTTGTGGTTTCTAGAGGAAGAGTGTCGTGGGACATGCCAGAGAAGCTACAGTGTGAGAGTTGTAAAGATAGTAGGGACTTAAGCAAACACATTCCCTTGGGGGAAAATAAAATATGCGTCCTAAGTGGAAATTGTAAAACCCCAGAGCTTCTGCCACCTGGAAAATGTGTAACAGAAGCGTCACCTCCAGTGAAGTCTCAGTTCAGTCAGAATACAAATCTGGCAGTCATAAGAAAGGACCGAGAAGAGACGCTTTTTATTGCAGAAGTAGCAGTCAATATAAGTTCCGAACTTTTCCCAGATGATGAGAGTACGTTTGCCTTTCAGGTAACTCATGAAAGTAATAAGACTGCTTTAGGAAGTACCGTGGACCGGCAGGAAGAAGACCTCAGCCATGCTAACGGGCCTGATCTCAAGAACGCTCCCACAGCAGTAGATGGAGACATAGGTGATGGGCAAACAGTCCATGCCTTGATTACAAAAGCCTCAGATTCCTCCGCTCTGGTCCATGCTTGTTCAGAGAAGAGTAGAAATACCACAGAGCAGCATCTGGAAGGAACTGCAGACAAGGGTTTAAAGTTGAATTCCTCATTGGATGTGAAATCAGATGGGACCGATGAGTATACAGACAAATGGTCAGGATTTTTGGATCCAGTTTTTAGCCATAATTTTGGAGGTAGCTTCAGAACAGCTTCCAATAAAGAAATAAAACTTTCAGAGCATAATATCAAGAAAAGCAAAATGTTCTTCAAAGACATTGAAGAGCAGTATCCCACTAGTTTAGCTTGCGTCGACGTTAATGCCGGACCATTAGCCAACCAGAAGAGCCTGAGTGAACCTGCCATGTTAGATCTGCAGCCAGTTACTGCCGTGTCTGCACATTCTCAGAGTCGGGCATCTGGTTCTGGTGAAGATACTCACACATCACCTCAGGTGTTACCTTCAAAGCAAGATTTTCATTCGAATCACAATTTAACGCCCAGCCAAAAGGCAGAAATTACAGAACTTTCTACTATCTTGGAAGAATCAGGAAGTCAGTTTGAATTCACACAGTTCAGAAAGCCAAGCCATGTAGCACAGAATAATACACCTGAAGTGCCTGGAAACCAGATGGTTGCCATGCGAACCGATTCTGAGGAGTGGGAAGATGTTGATCTTCATCTCACAGGGGCTCCCTCCTCCTCCTCTGTAGGTCAGACAGATCCCAGCGGGAAATGTGGAGGTTCTGTTGGAGATAGACAAAGCTTCCCTTGCCTGTTGAAAGGCAGTTGTAACAAGAGTACCTCGCTTTTTTTAACAGATGTAAATGAGATGGCGTGTGGGGGATTTCAGTCTGCTCGGGGCACAAAGCTTAGTGTGTCTCGTGAGGCTCTGCAGAAAGCTGTGAACCTGTTCCGTGACATTGAAATTATTAGTGAGGAGACTCCTGCCAAAGCAGACCCCAGAGCTTTCTCTTCAAGTGCACATCATGATTCTGATGCTTCAGTGTTCAAGATAAAGAAACAAAACAGTGATAAAAGTTTTGATGGGAAGACTAGTAAGTGCCAAGTGACATTACAAAATAATACTGAAATGACTACTGGTATTTTTGTTGACAAAAATCCTGAAAATAATGCAGGAAATACAAAATGTGAGGATAACAGCTCTCCTGGTTCTCAGAGAAGTGCTTATAGAGTAGAGCACTCTGAGGGTAGGAAACCCAGTACCAGTGGCACAGTTCATATTCAGAAGGATGACAGTGATTTACCACGTGCTATTGATCAGTGCAGTAAGTATCCTGAGTCCTGTACCCAGTATGTGAGGGAGGCAAACACTCAAGTTAAGGAATGTGTATCAGATTTAACATGTTTGGAAGTCATGAAAGCTGAGGAAACGTGCTATATTCAGTCTTCAGATAAAGAACAATTACCTTCAGGTAAGAGGGAACAGAGTATAAAAGATTTTAATATATCCTTCCATACTGCAAGTGGGAAAAATATCAGAGTCTCCGAGGAGTCATTAAATAAAAGTCGGAATATTTTTAATCAAGAAACAGAAGAATTGATCATCTTTTCAGATTCTTTGAATTCTAAATTTCATTGTGGCAAAAATAAAAACAAAATGGATATTTCATGTCCCAGGGAAACTACCAGTATTAAGAAGGTATTTGAAGAGCGGTTCCCAGTTGGGACTGTCAGTCAACTACCAGCTCTCCAGCAGCATCCTGAATGCGAACTAGAAAGTATCAGAGAACCTACTCCATTGGGTTTTCATACAGCTAGTGGGAAAAAAGTCAGAATTACGCAAGAATCTTTGGACAAAGTGAAAAACCTTTTTGATGAGACACAGTATGTTAGGAAAACCACCAGTTTTAGTCATCAAGGATCAAAACCCTTGAAGGACAGAGAGAACTCCAAAGAAGGGCTTGCATTAGCATGTGAGAGAATTGAAATACCTGCCTCAAAGTGTGAAGGAATGCAGGAGGAGAGCTCTGTCTCTAAGGAGGCTGCGATGCTCCCCACGCAGCAGAGCGATCGTCTGTGTGGGCAGACTGCAGGTCTCAGAACATCAGGTGGGACCTCTTCTAAAACTGAGGCTCGTGGAAACACAGACGGTGAAGGAGAAGAACGTCCTGCAGCCTGCTGTGTGAGTCAGTCGTCCCACCCAGCACAGGATGCTGTGCCGGCATGTGGTACAAGACACGGGGGAGAAACTTGTGCCATTGAGTCCTCTCTATCCAAAGGCAGAAAAGGGCTCGGAGAAGGACTGGGTGCTAAGCTTGAAAAAAGAGATGCTGCCGGAGTTGAATGTGTAAAGGAACACACTGAAGGCTATGCTGGAAATGCCTTGTGTGAGCAGCCTTTCGACAGTATCAGAAATGAAGTTGGTACAAATCGTGTCTCTGAAAATCGACCCTCAGCTCTCTTTGGTGACCCTAGTGTGTGTCACAGCTGTCCAGCCCATTCTAGCTTTTGTCATTGTGATAACAGGCGCAATGACTTGGGGTATCTCTCCAAAAACAATGTTGATTCTGGTACTCAGCCAGACATGAAGAGAGCTGAAGACAGTGCCATTTTCCCCAGTGTGTCCGTTACAGAAGAAGTAAGTGCACACCCACAAACTGTAAATGAAGATATCTGTGTTCAGAAACTTGAGCCTGACTCTTCACCATGTGCAAATAAAAATGCAGCCATTGACTGGACTCCCCCAGATTCAAGGAGCGGTAAGCTAAGCCCACCTGTGGTCATTACAGCTCATTCGCAAGAAACCGTAAAAACAGTGAAAGACACACTCACAGATAACTGCAGTAAAACAATTAAACAAAACACCAAGAGTAAACCAGATTCTTGCCAGACAAGCTGTCCTAAAGCATTGGATAATTCAGAGGATTTTGTATGTTCTAGCCCTTTAGATGATGACTCACCTAAGACTTTTGTTTGTACCCAAAATGAACAAATTTTACAGCATAAGCAAAGTGTGTGTGGACTGGAGAGAGCTCAGATACCTCCTGTTAATTTGGGAGCTGGGCATAGGTGTAAATCTGTGAGGGAGCTTCCCCGGGCAGCCTGTGCTTCAGGCGGTTGCGGGGTTTTTAGCACCGCAAGTGGAAAAACTGTACAGGTGTCAAATGCTTCATTAGAAAAGGCGAGACAAGTGTTCTCCAGCGTGGATGGTGGTGCTGAGCAGTCACCTTCCGTGATGTCTCTGGACCACTCTGGGAAAAGAGAAAACTCCGTGGTGCATAACCCCGAGGCTGTATCGTCACTCCCAAAACCCTTCCCAAGCAATGTCAATTCATCTGTATTCTCTGGATTTAGTACAGCAGGTGGAAAGCAGGTCACAGTTTCAGAAAGTGCCTTACACAAAGTTAAGGGAATGTTAGAGGAATTTGATTTGATCAGGACTGAACGTACTCTCCAGGATCCACCTACTTCTGAAGATGTATCAAAAATACTTCCTCAACCTTGTGTTGGAAAGAGAACCCCAGAATACCCTGTAACCTCTAAGTTGCAGAAAATCTACGATGATAAATTCAGTTTACCAAATAACTATAAAGAAAGTGGTTCTTTAGGCAACACTCATTCTGTTGAAGTTTCTCCCCAACTCTCCCAGTTTAAGCAAGACACACAGTCGGCATTAGGAACCAGAGTGTCCCTTAAGAAGGCTTATCTTCTGGAAAAAGAACAAACCTTACCTCAGAACATAGAAACCTGTCAAATGGAAGCTTTTTGTGATGTTCCGGTCAGCTCTGCTTCTGCTAAAGAGCCAGAGAACTGTTTTGAAACAGAAGCGGTGGAGATTGCCAAAGCTTTTATGGAAGATGATGAGCTGACGGACTCTGAACCAAGTCATGCCAGATTCTCTCTGCTCACCTGCCCCCGGAACGAGGCTCTGTTAAGTCTGAGAACTAGGAAAAGAAGAGGCGTGGCGGATGGTGCAGTTGGTAAGGATTCACTTCTACTGTGCTCTGCTGGTCTGGGCTCAAGGGTTCCGGCCTCCGTCTCATGGGCTACATTGTTTATAAAGACCTTTTTTTTCTCTGTAGAGTTTGGAGGACAGTGATTTTTCACTCGATATCTATAATTCTGTACCAACAGGTCATATTTTAAGGATCTTTAGTGTATTTTCAGAGATTGCTAGTAGTTAAAGTTGAGAAATTATGCTAAGAAGTTTGATTTTCCCACAAAGCTGGTGTAATGTTACCATTTCCCGTGTGTGGCAGTTAGGAGCTGGTTTCTAGATTAGCCCTGTGACTTCCTGAGTTCTGGGTACTGCTCAGTTACAGTCCCCTCATGTCACCTCATTTCTCTGAGCCTGTGTCCCTCTCCGTAAAGTGTAGTTACTACCTCTCACAAGAACTGTAAAGACACAGTTGTGCTTAATTAGTACTGCCGGGTTTGATATTTGATAGCTGTAATCCCAGCATTCAGGAACCTCAACAGGAGGATTTTCTTAAGTTCAAGGTCAGCCTCAAAAACATCCATCCATTAATTGATTAAATTTTTTAAATCACAAAATTTAAAATGAGTTACTTAACATGGAACCCGACACATTACTTATCTATGCAGAACTTAGTGTTTGCTTGCCTCCCTCAGAAATATTCTAAAAGCAGTTGTATTAATAAACATTGCCCTATTCTTTTTCAGAACTCCTTATTTTATGTATATGGGCATTTTTCTTGCATGTATATCGATACACCATGTACATGCCTGGTGCCCACCAAAAGAGTGGATCCCTGAGAGCTGGTGTTACAAAGGGTAGCAAGCTGCCATGTGGGTGCTGGGAATTGAACCCGGGTCCTCTGGAAGAGCAGTCAGTGCTCTTAACCACTGAGCCATCTTCCCAGCGGGCCAACTCCAGATCCTACTCTTAATGCCATGGACAGTATTCTAATTTCTCTTTTAAGTACGTATCTAGTGACATAGTGAGACTATTAGGTTAGTCCGAAGTGTGCGTTTTCGGTCTGTCTGAGGCTAGAAGGAATCTTAAGTATGGAGTCAGCTGACACCGCAGTCAGGACAGATGTCAGAACTAACGTCCCCCCTTGAGGAGGATTGAAACAAGCTGTGGCCTCGGAGCCTCGGAGTGCCCATCTGTCTTCTTCTCTAGCCCCATCCTGTGGCGGGTGGGGGGGGGGGGGGGGGGGGGGGTGGAAGTCAGCTCACGACAAGCCTCCCTGCCAGACACAGGTTCACTTCATCAAGTAGGCTACAGGTTCACTCTGTGTGAGCAAATTTAACAAGACTCAAACTGTGGGGTTTGGTTTCTTCTTCATTGCTTAACATGTATGAGTCAGTACTTTTAGTGTTAAAAAGTGAAATCTGGGCTTTTCAAAGGTAAAACTGGCATAATCACAAACATGTATGGAATTTTCTTATTAGGACAACCCCCAATTAAAAGAAGTTTGTTAAATGAATTTGACAGGATAATAGAAAATAGAAGAAAATTCTTAAAGCCTTCAAAAAGTGCTCCAGATGGTAAGTTTGTTTTTATTCGTATCTTCCCCCTCAGCACGTGCTCTGACGTTACTCCAAACGCTCTAGTTCTTATGTCTACAGAGTGCTTTCATGTTACACATTCATTCGCCTTATTTGTTCCATGGATGGTTCTTCCATGATGCCTAGTAGGGCACCGAGAAAGCTCTAATTGTCAAGGGTAGGCTGCTTATGAAATAGTGACTTTAAAGTAAGGAAACTTTTACAGCAGTTTGTCAAAGGCAGTCTTTTTAAGTCACATCCTGGCTTCCAAATGAGGCGAGCTTTTTTTTTTTTTCCCTTAGTTTTTTGAGACAGGGTTTCTCTGTGTAGCTTTGGTGCCTGTCCTGGATCTCGCTCTGTAGACCAGGCTGGCCTTGAACTCACAGAGATCCACCTAGCTCTGCCTCCCGAGTGCTGGGATTAAAGGCGTGCGCCACCACAGCCCATCGAGGTGGGCATTTTTAGTCCTGATTTGACTCATCTTTCAACTCACTGCATACAGTTGATTCTTCTCCTCTTCTTTTTTTTTTTCAACAAAAAACATTTATTTTGTGTGTGTGTGGTGTGTGTGTGTGTGTGTGTGTGTGTGTGTGTGTGTGTGTGTGTGTACCCGTGCAGGAATCTGTCTGCATATGACTGCAGTGCCTGAGGAGGCCAGGGCCATCAGGTTCCCTGGAGGTGGAGTTACCTTTAGTTGTGTGCTGGGAACTGAACTCAAGGTCCTGTGCAAGAGCAGTCAGCACCCATTCGTCATCTCCCCAGCTCCAAGTTGACAATTTTTATTACCCAACATTATCCACTTTTGTCAGTGACATTACTTCTTAGTCTGAAAAGTCTTACTTATTAGGAAATGTACAGAACCAGATACAAACTTCCCTAAATTCTACTTGTTGGTTGAAAGCTCAATTTTACCTCAGGCAGAAATACTGTTACTGTCCTCCTTGTAGTCATAACCTTATTTCATTTGTTTTTTAAAAAAAAAAACCTCGGGCTAAAAAACCTCAGGCTGGTGAAATTGTTCAGCTGGTGACGTGAGTTCAGTCCCCGTGACTCACGTTTTAGGACAGACTGACTTCCAAAAGTTGTCCTGTCATCTTCACCTGCACACCATCACACACGTACACATGTGTGCATGCACTCACACGCGCGCACACACACACACACACACACACTCACACACAATAACGAGTAGAATCAGTTCTAGAAAGACGAAAGTCTGAGTAACTAGTTTCTTCTCATTCTCTCAGGTGCCCATGGTAAGCTCTGGCCAGAAAAAGTAGGCGCTGAGTCTCAGCCCAACTGAAAATAGACTGTCTTGCGATAGACGGGCGTCTGTAGGAAGATATACCAGCAGTGCAGAGGGTCTCGGACAGTGAACAGACATGTAACAGTGCAGATAGCAGGTCCTTTTAAGAGCAATGTGGGCACTCGCCCTCTGTTCCATAGACCGCCCTTGATACGCGCCCTCCCACAGAATAGACGTAATAGTTTCAAATTCACAACATACATATATGGAGACATAAGAATGCTTTGCCGTTCTTGTCCTTATGTTATAAGTCCGTGAAGATGTATCATCATTGTGCTGTGTTCAGCTGTCAGTCAGGATAATTCTGCATGTGCAGAACTGATAGTTAGGTTAAGTTCACTTGTTTCCAGCTTTAGGATTTTATGGGGGGGGGGGGTTCCTTTGGTTTTTTTGTTGGTTTGTTTTGTTTTTTGTCTTTAATGCGTATGGGCATTTTGCCTGTATGTATGTGCACCGTGTGTGTGTGTGTGTGTGTGTGTGTGTGTGTGTGTGTGTGCGTGTGTGCGTGCGCGTGCGCGTGCGCGCGCCTGGTGTGTGTGGAGGTCAGAAGAAGGCATCAGATCCCCTGTAACTGGAGACAGTTGTGAGTCACCGTGTAGGTGGTGGGAACTGAACCCTGTTCCTCTGTGAGTACAGGCAGTGCTGAGCCGTCTCTCCAACCCCAGTTTTGTTAGTCTTTAATCTTACATATGAACAAACAAAACACTGGCATAGCTCATTCATAAATTCTGTGGAAAGGTAGACTTGGAGGAGTCTTAACTCTACCCCAGTCACACTCCAAGCTGTTTTCCAATCTCCCCAACTCTTCTCAATGGTTTTCAGTTTATTCTTTTAGGCAGTCTCAAATAACATCTGTCTGCATTATTGTACTTTGTTTGCTTTTGGGGGGGGAATGCTGTTTTTGTTGTTGTTGTTGACAGTCTCCATAGAGAAATATGGAGTTGCCAGTGCCAACTATATTTCAAGTTGTCATGGCAGGGTATTGGGAAAAATTTTCAATTAGCTATGATCGAGCCTCAGATAAACCTCACTCCGATACTGCCACTCTGCAAGGCTAGATGGAGTGCTGCTTGATGACTGTGTAAATGTCTTTCCTATTCATTTGCATGGAGACATAGTTACATTCTGGATGGTGTGACTCTATCTGTGTTTATTCGGCTAATCCCCAATTAGCGAGCAAACTGGAGGTCTAAGAGCTCTAAATTACATATTAGAAAGCATACTGTCTAAAGCTTTGCTTGTGAACCTTCATAAATCCAGCGTTAGAGTTGAGACTGACGCTGGCCGTTAGCTAACTGTAATGATTGCCAGCACCACTGCACTAGGTTTAAAGCTGGTTTCTCTGAGGTTTGAAATGCGGATTAGCTGGTTATAGTCATAATTAGTTTGCAAATGAAGTGTATTCAGTAATTACTTATTAAATATCCATAATGTGCATTGGAAACTTCGATGTCTATCAAAATTTTGTGAACATTCATAGTAATATGTAATAAACAAATGACATCTAAACCTTCTACCTTTCACTAATACTGTAGAATGGGGTTTTTTAGGCACAATAAAAGACAGAAGATTGTTCATGCACCATGTGTCTCTAGAGCCGGTTACCTGTGCACCCTTCTGGTAAGATGTGTAATGTTTTTTTAATTTTAGTATAAATGTAGTATAATTTAGGAAAAGGGTGATTTTTGTGTTTTCATGCTAAGCTCTGATTCATTTAGAATGAATTAGAAATGTGTGCTAGAACATGTGTAGATAGCTGGAGGAGAGAAAAGAGAGGTTGGATTGGAAACTGGAAGGCTGAATTACTAGCAGGCACACACACACACACACACACACACAGGTGGGCGGATGGAGGCAGGAAGAGGAGAGTGCTGTGCAGAGCGGGAGGGGCACACGCTGAGAGTGCACAGTGCGCAGGCTCACGCACGCACGCACGCACGCACGCACGCACGCGTTTCTTGACAGACAGGCAGACTTGACTCTCTCTCCAATGCAGCTCAAGGGAAGAAAGGCAAGAACCGCACAGTGTCCGGTTTCCCGCTCCCGCTCAAGCTCTTCTGTCGAAAGGGCAGCCTTCTGGGCGTTGGGCTGTGGAACAGTCTTCAAGCCGGGCTACAGTTTCACCCCTGCTGACTCACACAGTCTCGGCCACCGGAGACGGAAGGACACGATGCTCAGTCACCGGCCGATCCGCCAGAGTCTTCGTCCCACCTTTCAGGATGAAATCGCAGTTGCACAAAGATGAACATTGTAATAGCAAGACTATTAATTCAGAGAGAAAGAACCAGAAGAGCAGAGACGGAGACAGGGAAGATGTGCGTGACAGTGACGTCCGTCAGTTCAACAAGGGCAGCTTCCATCAAGAGGCCACTAGACCTTTCACAGAGTGTGACGAGGAGCCTTTAGGTATCGAGTGGCATTTGTCTGACCTGGGTTTTGTCGTAAGTTTTTAAATCTTGGTTTCTGTGTGTGTGTGCAGGTACAAGAGCCACAGCGCACATGTGGCGGCCCGAGAACACCTGTGGGGAGTTGTTCTCTCCTCCGTTGTGCGTTCTGGGATTTGAACTCAGGTCGTCTGGCTTGTGCAGGTGCACTTTACCTGCTGGGCTGTCTGCTAGTCCTGGTTCTCACCTTTTGACCAGAGCAGTGGTTCCAGCCT
The DNA here is from genome assembly GCA_902168325.1 of Peromyscus nudipes. Taxonomy (NCBI): domain Eukaryota; kingdom Metazoa; phylum Chordata; class Mammalia; order Rodentia; family Cricetidae; genus Peromyscus; species Peromyscus nudipes. Next base: position 38,339 of record CABHPH010159191.1, on the reverse strand, counting down.
TCCCAGTGCTGCGACCCTTCAATACAGTCAGTTCCTCATGTGGTGACCCCAACTGTAACATTATTTTCATTGCTGCCTCCTAACTATAACTTTGCTACTGTTATGAATCGTAACATAAGTGTCTGTGTTTTCTGTTGGTCTTGGAGACCTTTGTAAAGGAGTTGTGACCCACAGGTTGAGAACCACTGCATTAGCCAGGTCTCCTATTCGTGTTTCCTGAGCACTCCCTCCCTCTTATGGTGACTAGTCACTTCAGAAACCTTCACATTCCAGGTTTTCTGAATCCAAAGCTTAGGTTCAAATTGTTCTAATGGTTTCTTTCAAAAATAACTACTTACAGACTTTCTTGTTTTCTTCTATTTTTTTTTTTTTTAAACAAAAGCCAGGAGCTAGGAGGTGGGTTCAGTGGATGTAGCGCTTGCCGTACAAGTGTGAGGACTTAAGTTCAGATTTCTAGTACCCATATAAAATGCAGATGTGGTGGCACACATCTGTGCTTCTGGTGCTGAAGTGGGGCCGAAACAGGAGGATTCCTGGAGCTCTCTGGCCAGCCTGGTCAAATTGGTGAGCTCTGCAACCGTGAGAGCCCTTGTCTCAAATGGAGAGTGACGGGTTAAGACACTCCCTATTAACCTGTGGCCTTCACACGCACACACAAGGCAAACCTAATAGTGGTGTAAGACCAGGCATGGTGTGTACTCAGACCTGTAATGCCGCCGCTCAAGAGTCTTAAGTCAGGAGCATGGTGAGTTCCAGGCTATCCTCGGCTACATAGCAGGACACTGTCTCAAAAAAAGAACAGCTTCGTTAGTGCGGCTGGCGTATAGACCCGGTTGTCAGGACACTGGGACAGGAAGAGTGCTAGGAGTTCAGTGCTAGCGGAGGCTTGAGTGAGGCCTGTCCCCCCAAATAAAAGAACCATTAGGTACGTAGTCCAAGACCTCTGTGACTGGCTGGAGCTTATTTGTTTGTTTGGCTTTTGGAGACCTGGTTTCTTTGTGTAACCTTGGCTGTCCTTGAACTAGCTCTGTAGACCAGGCTTCCCTCGAACTCACAGAGATCCACCCGCTTCTACCTCCCAAGTGCTGGGATTAAAAACATGCGCCACCAATGCCCAGCCAGGCTGTGCCTTTTAAACTTTGCATCCATTTCACTTTTGCAAACTGTCCTTTAACAGATTTAATGATAAGCCTTCAGAATGCCAGAGACCTACAGAATATGCGAATTAAAGAGAAAGGAAGGCACCATCTCTGTCCCCAGCCAGGCAGTCTGTATCTTACAAAATCATCCACCCTGCCTCGGATCTCTCTGCAGGCCGCAGTAGGAGGCCGGGTTCCTTCTGCGTGTTCTCATAAGCAGGTACGCTGTGATGCTAACAGCTTTTACAGCAAAAGGGAAACCTCATACCATTAGCTAGAATCTGCAAATTGTCTTGTGTAGAGAATGAACAAATTACTGCTGAGCAAATGAAAAGCGATTCTGCTTCCTCATCAGCCTACAGTGGCCTCCCTGGCCTCTGCCAGGCATGTCTTCTGTGCTTCAAAACTGCTGCTGGTGCTTCAGATCTGCCTGCTCTGGTGGCGTAAGTGCTCTGAGCTAGGCATTGGAGGAGTCGAATCAGCCCTGGTTGAAAGTGTGAGTGACTGATAGCCCTGCGGTTTCTAGAGGTGCTGATGTTGAGTCTAGTGAAGACGCTGCTGTCTGTGGAATATTCCAGAGTAGAAGGCCGGAAGTAGCAGCAGTGGTGCTAACTGTGGACTGAAGCTTTGTCACCTCAGATGTCTCGGTGACGGCTGCCTTCAGCCTCACAGCCCCTTTGAGAAATGCACCATCGTTTTTCCCATTGTCGGGCGAGAGGACTGGAGCACAGAGAGGGGTCAGAGCCACTCTGCCTGAGGGACAGACATGTGGTTGGGCGGGGTGCGGGGTGAGAGGAAGCTCCTGGCAGTGCCCTGCACCTCCCCTCCCTTGCCTTTAGGAGAAATCACTAGCAGGTGTCCTTTGTACAACATAGTGGGCTAAAACCACGGAGCTCTTGGTGAATTTGCGTGTGTGCAGGTGCAGGGGCTGTGCTGACCTGCGCTGCACTGTTTACCGACTGCTGCAGAAGCGCAGCCCGCCGCCGCTGCGGGTGGCCGATCTAGCAAGAGGGAGATAGGAGAGGAGATGAAAAGTGCAGCCACCTGTAGATACATGAGCTGTTTATAAACGTTATACTTCTAGTGCAGAGGGGGTTCGTGTCTGTGCGTGCGTGTGTGTGTGTGTGTGTGTGCGTGTGTGTGTGTGTGCGTGTGCGTGCGTGCGTGCGTGCGTGTGTGTGTGTGTGTGTGTGTGTGTGTGTGTGTGTGTGTGTGTGTGTTTCACAGCCAATGCTAAGCACACACTTTATCAATGAGCTATACTCCTGGACCAGTTAATAGCTTTATAGTGACTATTTTAGTATTTAAGTGAAAAGTCCTGGATAAATTCAGTTTATATTCTAGGACTGTATCTGATTTTTATTTATTTATTATCACATTTTTCTGTTTGTTTTGTACAGCTCTACATGTATGGCGTGTCTAAAGAGTGCATAAACATTAACAGCAAAAACGCTGAGTATTTTCAGTTTGACCTTCAGGATTATTTTGGTAAAGAAGATCTGTGTGCTGGAAAGGGCGTTCAGTTGGCAGACGGTGGATGGCTAATCCCCTCCAATGATGGGAAGGCTGGAAAAGAAGAATTTTATAGGTGCTGTGTGCAGAAAGAAAGAGGGTTTCTGTTAACCTTCGCCTGTTCTGTGTCCTCCCCCCCTTCTCTCCCTCTCTTTAATGTACATGAGTGCTCTATCTGCATGTACACCTGCAGGCCAGAATAGGGCATCAGATCTCGTGAGATGGTTGTGAGCCACCATGTGGGAGCTGGGAATTGAACCCAGGTCCTCTGGAAGAGCAGCCAGTGCTCTAACCACTGAGCCATCTCTCCAGCCCTCTTTCCTCTCTCCTGTCTTTCCTATGGCTCTGAAGCTAAAAAGTCACTAGTCATTTTTTTTTAATCAGGAATCTTTTAAAGTGCATTTTGGTTCAGTAAACATTCTTTTGAAATCTTTTGAAAACTGAATGTGATTTATCCTGGGACTTAATGAAGTGTATTTTTTTTAGATCGGCCGTACTTTTATACATTATAGTAGAAGTAGCTCACTGTGAGCTTCCCTTGCGGTACCCACTTGTATCATTTTCCTCTTTCACGCGGTAGTTTAATACCTGGGGAGAGGCCAGCGCCAGTGCTCACTTTGGCAGCACATGCACTAAAATCGGGACGACACAGAGATGAGCGTGGCCCTGCGCAAGGATGACACACAAATGCATGAGCATTGTGAGTGGGATCAGAATACAGGATGCGAAATCCACAAAGAATCAATCAAATGTTTTTTTTAAGTGAAAAAAAATTTTTAAAAAAAGCACTAAAATGTAAACAGAAATATTTCAATACCCGTACATAATTAGCAAATCTCAGCGCTTAGACATCAACAGCTTAGTTGTACAACATTGCTTCCCGGTGTGTACTCACAAAAGCTTACTGCATGCTTTTGCAGAAGAGACGAGCGATGGCTGTGGAATCCGATAGTATTCTGTGCTTTTATCGTCTTGTATGTTTCTCGGTGCAGGGCTCTGTGTGACACTCCAGGGGTGGATCCACAGCTGCTCTCGAGCGCCTGGGTCTCCAATCACTACAGGTGGATTGTGTGGAAACTGGCAGCTATGGAGTTGGCTTTTCCTAAGGAATTTGCCAACAGATGCCTAAACCCAGAAAGAGTGCTGCTTCAGCTAAAATACAGGCAAGTTGAAAGGGACGGTGTCGTGCAGTCTGCAGGTTCCTGTGCAGCCTGTGACTTCATCTCAGAGATGGCGCATGGACCAGTTGTGAGTGACAGCCCCACTTAAGGAAAATGCTCGTATGCCTCCATTTCCCCCTTCTCCCACCCGCTCTTTGACCTTTTGACATGGGAATTACTGATTTGACCCAGTATTTAAAGATTGTTAATAAAACATTTTGTCTTCAGTATTCTCATTTTAACGGTAAAAACCAGCGTGCCGCCGGTGGCGCACGCCTTTAATCCCAGCACTCGGGAGGCAGAGGCAGGCGGATCTCTGTGAGTTCGAGGCCAGCCTGATCTACAGAGTGAGTTCCAGGAAAGGCACCAAAACTACATAGAGAAACCCTGTCTTGAAAAACCAAAAAAAAAAAACAGTATGTCTAGCTACATTTTTTTTTTTCTTTTGCTTTTTTAAGATAGGCTTTTCTTGTGTAGCCCTGGCTGTCCTGGAACTCACTCTATAGGCCAGGCTGGCCTTGAACTCAGAGATCCACTTGGCTCTTCTTCCCAAGTGCTGAGATTAAAGGTTTGTACCACCATTGCCTGCCTTCTAGTTTTTTTTTTTTTTTTTTTTTTTTTTTTTTTTTTTTTTTTTTTGTAATAGGTTTT
>CABHPH010159191.1:0-33777 GCA_902168325.1 Peromyscus nudipes | reverse complement strand
GGTTTTTCGAGACAGGGTTTCTCTGTGTAGCTTTGCGCCTTTCCTGGAATTCGTTCTGGAGACCAGGCTGGCCTCGAACTCACAGAGATCTGCCTGCCTCTGCCTCACAAGTGCTGGGATTAAAGGCGTGCGCCAATTATCTTTTCCTTATTTCTTTGATGAAATATATATTGGCTTATTTTGCAACAGGGTTTCTATGTGTAACAGTACTCGTTGTCCTGGAACTCACTGTGTAGACCAGGCTGACCTTGAACTCAGAGATTGGCCTGCCTCTGCCTCCTGAGTGCTGAGACTAAAGATGTAATCACCATGCCTGGCTTGATGAACTAATTTTTAAGAATATTTGTTTATTTGTGAGTGCACCTGGGTATACCCATGTGCTCATACGCATGTGTGGATGTGTGGATGTGTCCTGTATGTATGCATGAGGCAGAGGAAGACCATGTGCCCTCCACTCGCATGCTCTGCCTGGTCCTTGGAGGTGGGGTCTCCCTGAACCTGGAGCTCATGTTTTCTTGGCTAGTCTGGAAGCCAGCAATCCCTGGCAATCCCCCTGTCTCCAGCCACCTCAGAGCTGGGGTTACCGGTATGTACTCTACACCAGCTTCTTATGTGGGTGCTAGGACCTAACTCTGGTCCTCATGATAGTGCCCCAAGCTCTCTTAACTGCCATGTTGTGTCTCCAGCCCAGTGAGCTAACTGCTTCTCAAGTATGCAGTAGCTTTGTTTACAGTGAGACCCCAGGGGTACGATTCCTAAAGTCAGCATTTTCGTTTCATCTTCAGATATGATGTGGAAATTGACAACAGCAGCAGATCGGCTCTAAAGAAGATCCTGGAAAGGGATGATACAGCCGCAAAAACACTTGTTCTCTGTGTTTCTGACGTCATTTCACCAAGCACAGGAGTATCTGAAACCTCAGGCAGTAAAACTAGTGGTGCCGATCCCCAGAGCCTAGACACGATTGAACTCACAGACGGGTGGTATGCCATCAAGGCCCAGCTAGACCCTCCCCTGGTGGCTCTTGTGAAGAGCGGGAGACTGACTGTAGGTCAGAAGATCGTTACCTGCGGGGCAGAGCTGGTGGGCTCTCCTGATGCCTGTGCACCTCTGGAAGCCCCGGACTCTCTTAGGCTAAAGGTAAATTAAACTGCCGCACATCTGGGCAAGAACCAGCCTGTGAGTCCGGTATAGTCTGGAGAGGCAATTAACTGAAGTGTGTTTCCTTTTGACGTAAAGGATAGCATCTCTTGACGATGTACTGGTAATGTAGAAGCAGATTTTCTAAGAGTTTTCACTGGCTGGGGAGGCAGAGCTATTTCTTGAGCTCTGCAGTTACAGTCACCGAATAAGAGTCAGTCTTGTTCCAGAATCGAGTTAGGTAGCTGTGCTCCTGTCTCCTCTCCCGGTGCTGGGATTCCAAGTGCCTGCCTCCACTCCCAGCGTTTTCAGTGGTTCTGGAGCTGAAACTCAGATCCTCAGCCATCTCCCACCCGCTAACCTGTTTTCTATTAAAAATATGTAATAATAACATTGAAGTTTTGTAGCTGTGTGTGCGTGTGTCTGTGTGCGTGTGTCTGTGCGCGCGCGTGTGCATGTGTTGCTAGGGGATCAGATCCTGCAATGCTAGGCAAGTGCTCTGGTACACCCCAAACTACAGTAGAAACATTCTTGAGAAGTATATGTTGAAGTATTTTCCCCTTTGTATAGTTTTTCTGCTTATTCACCTTTTTTTTTTCAACCAGTCATCTTTATGAGATATTTAAAAGTGAATTTTTTAAAAAGTTTTTTCTGAGTATGAATGTTTTGCCTGCCTGTGCACCATATGCATGCAGTTCCCTCAGAGGCCAGAAGAGGAAATTGCATCCCCTGGAACCGGAGTTGTGAGCCATCATGTGGGTTCTGGGAACTGAACCCAGGCCCTCTGCCAAAGCAGCAAATGCTCTTAACTGCCGAACCACCTTTTTATCACCACCCCCTACACACACACAGGTGACTTTTTTTTTTTTCCAAGATAGGGTTTCTCTGTGTAGCCCTGGCTGTCCTGGATCTCACTCTGTAGACCAGGCTGGCCTTGAACTCACAGAGATCTGCCTGCCTCTGCCTCCCAAGTGTTGGGATTAAAGGCGTGCGCCACCACTGCCAGCTCAAGTGAATGTTCTCAAACCATCCCAGAAGATCCAGAGTTGTAGAGTAGAATCAGTATGTCCTTAACTTCTGCTCTTGAACTCGTGCAGATTTCTGCCAACAGCACGCGGCCCGCTCGCTGGCACAGCAAGCTGGGGTTCTTTCGCAACCCCAGGCCCTTCCCTCTGCCCTTGTCCTCACTGTTCTGTGACGGAGGAAGCGTTGGCTGTGTGGACGTCGTTGTTCAGAGAGTGTACCCTCTACAGGTATGGCGCGATTTGAAGCTTACCGTGTGGTTTCTTTCTTTGTCGAGAATCTGAATGTGCCTTCCTGTTTTCATTACATTGTCAGTGGGTGGAGAAGACGGCGTCTGGGTTGTACGTATTTCGTACCGAGAGGGAAGAGGAGAAGGAGGCAGTGAGGTTTGCAGCGGCCCAGCAGAAGAAACTGGAGGCCTTGTTCACCAAAATCCAGGCAGAGTTTAAAGACCATGAAGGTAAAACGGGCTTCAGGTTACAAATTGTTGTTTCTCACAACGTTTTATAACTGTGTGAATTCTTATTAGTAATTGATGCTTTTTTAATTCTGCATCTGATTTTTTTAACCTACAAAATATCACACATATGCAGAAATGAAAACTAAACTGACCCTGATTGTCATTACTTCTTTGAGAACTGAGCTTTTAGGTAATTGTCGGAGACAGTGAAAGGGGACAGCATTTTTCAGGGTCCTTAAATAAGTTTTCTATCTCTCTCTCTCTCTCTCTCTTGCACGCGCGCACACGCTTTCGTTTAGAGGCAGGATCTTTCAAAGTTGATGAACCTGGCCTTGTACTCTAGCTCAGGCAGTCCTTCCACTTTTGATCCTCCTGCCTCGGCCTCCAGAGTAGCTGGAGTGCAGGCCTGCGCCCCAGGCTTGAATTCATAAGCTGGGTTTCAGTATCTAGGGAATTCTGGTATGAGGACAAGGGTGTCCCAGAGGAGCCGGCCAGACTAGTGTCCTCCGGGTCGCTGCCACGCTTCTTCTCCAGCATCTGTCCCGCTCTGCACCAGCGTGTGTCATTGAAGTGGGAGTGTCCGAGGAACAAGACTCCAGGGACTAGGTGGGGCTCGTTCCCACACATCGACCGTTACGCATAAATGACTTCCAAGTTCCCTTTTCCAATCACCGTTGTGTGGCTAAAGATTTTGTTTTCGTGTATTTCCTCAGAATTTTTCTGTAGGTGTGATATGTGTGAATCTGTAGAAAGACTAGGGGCTGGAGAGATGACTCGGTAGCTAAGAGCCCTTCCTGCTCTTGCAGAGACCTGAGCTCAGTTCCCAGCACCCACAACCACAGATAGCTCCAGCTCCAGGGATCCCAGGACTCTCCTGGCCTTCACGGCACTCCACACAAGTGTCATGCTTTCATAGACACACACAGCACATACTCAAGCAAATTTTTAAAACAAAGATTGGATTTCCACCATCTTATTTATTTAAAATTATCACCAGATTATACTGTTTTCCTGAATAAGTAAATCAATATGAGAAACAAGTTATTTAAATTACAAGTTACAAATTAATCTATTTCCATAAACCCCTTGTGTATGACGTTGTAACCGAGAATGCGCCAGTTTCTTTTTTCTCTCTCTTTTTTTTTAACAAGGAGACTTTTAGTAGATAGGTGGTTTTTAAAATATTTTTTGTATTCCATTCATTCATTGATTGTGTGTGCACGTCACAGCCCATGTACAGAAGAAGTAAGGGACAACTTACAGTCAGCTCTCTCCTGCCTCGTGGGCTCTGGGGATCGGACCAGGTTGGTAGACTTGGTAACTGGTACCGTCAACAGCTGGGCCATCGCGCTGCTCTTGGTGGCCTTTGATGGCCTGTTCTCTCCTCTGGGTGTTTTGCTTGACTTTGTAGTTTCGCTCCTAAGGTCTGGTTTAGCCAATCAAAGCTGCTTCCTTCCTCCCAGAAGACAGAGCACAGCGGAGTGTGCCGTCCCATGCACTCACCAGGCAGCAGGTCCACGCTCTGCAGGACGGGGCAGAGCTCTATGCAGCCGTGCAGAGTGCGTCAGACCCGGAGCACCTTGAGGTGAGGAGGAGCCGGGGACAAGCTTCAGTCCCCAGCCCTGTGGGAAGTTATAGCAAGTCCATGTTGAAATGCTGCTACACCTTTCAGGATGACTCCTGTGGCAAGTTTCTGATTCTGTATCAAATAGAGAATAAAAAGTTTTATGAGTTTCATATATTAAAACAACATGGTTTAAAATGCCAGGCAAAAGGCCAGAGAGATGGCTCAGAGGGCAAAGGCTCCTGCCGCCAACCCTGACAGTCTGGGTTCAATCCCTGGGACCCATGTGGCGGAAGGAGAGAATCAACTCCTTCCAGTTTTCCTCTGACCTCTACACAACCAGAATAAATATGAATGTGTGTGTGTGTGTGTGTGTGTGTGTGGTTTTGTTTTTTTGTTTTTTTTTTTTTTTAGCCAGCTGTGTGGCACATGTTTGTGTTCCAAGAACTCTGGGGACCAAGAGGCAAGATGGCAAGATATGTGCCTGGGAGACACAGCAAAGTTCTGTCTGGAGAGATGGCTTAGTGGTTAAGAGTGCTCAGAGCCTTGTAGAGGACCCAAATTGGGTTCCCAGCACCCAGCCATTTGAAGTATAGGCGTGCCGGCCGGTTGTGGTTAAAGAACGCTAAGTGTTGGGGTCTGTCACAGGGCACAGGCAGTGTGACGTCCCTAAGAGCCTGGTGTGATCAGATGAGTAATCGGCACACACCCTCAGCCGGGCAGGGTCTGTGGCATTTCTTCTCATATGAGGCAGCCCAGTGTGGGAGGCAGGATTGCCATTGTGGCTGCCCCCTGATGTTGTCAATGGTCACAGGGTTGTTTCAGTGAAGAGCAGCTGAGAGCCTTGAACAACCACAGACAAATGTTGAACGATAAGAAACAAGCACAGATCCAGTCCGAGTTCCGGAAGGCCTTGGAGGCCGCTGAGCAAGAGGAGGGCCTATCAAGGGATGTTACACCTGTGTGGAAGCTGCGGGTGACAAGCTACGAGGGAGAGGAAAAATCATGTGAGTGTGCGAAGTTCGTGTTTTGTTTTGTTTGATCAATTTTGTTAAGTTAAAAAGTGAGCTTATGCTGGGTGGTGGTGCACTCCTTTCATCCCAGCACTCGGGAGGCAAGGCAGCTGGATCTCTGTGAGTTCGAGGCCAGCCTGGTCTACAGACATCCAAGGCTACACAGAGAAACCATGGCTTGAAAAACCAAAAAAAAAAAAAAAAAAAGAGCTTACAAATGACAAGTGAAATATAAATTCACGTGTATCAAGTGACTAAAATGGGCTGTGAGCACCCACAGAGCAGGAGAACCCTTGGGTCTTCACCAAATGCTTCAGCAAATGGTCACCAGTGTGCCTGTCATGTCCTCTCTCTCTGAACAGCTCTGCTGAGTATCTGGCGTCCGTCAGCAGACCTACAGTCCCTGTTAACAGAAGGAAAGAGATACAAAATCTATCATCTTGCGGTATCGAAATCTAGGAGTCAATTTGAACGACTTAGCATCCAGTTAACAGCTACGAAAAGAACTCAGTATCGGCAGCTACCGGTCCGCACCTCTCCTTCCACATTTCCGTTTTGATGAATGCATAGCGCTCCCGGAGTCTCAGCACGCTGACTGTTCCTTCTGTTTCCCGCAGGCTGCCAGTGAAACCCTAGCCCAGGTTTACCAGCCCAGGGAGCCCCTTCACTTCAGCAGACTGTTAGAGCCGGCCTTTCGCCCTCCTTGTTCTGAAGTGGACCTTGTAGGAGTTGTGGTCTCTGTTGAAAAAAAAACAGGTAATGTACAGTGTGTTTAATGGAGTCTTTTGTTGATTCTCTCGAAGAACATTGCCTGTCAAGCTTTAAACTAATAACTAGTGGGGCTACACCGATACGCTGTGTAGGGATGTGAAAGTGACCTTCGTGGTCGCTTATGCGTATTTCTCTGTATGTGTGTGGGTGTGCCAGCAGAGTGTGGGGGTCAGAGAACAACCTATAAGAGTCTGCTCTCTTCCTCCGTGGGGCCCAGAGATCAAACTCAGGTCAGCAGGCTTGATGGCAGAGTACCTTTACCCCAGAGCCATCCTGTTGGCCATTAGCCTCTTTGCTTTTCTGGGGTTTTTCGTTTTTGTTTTTTTGAGACAGGGTTTCTCTGTGTAGTTTTTGTTCCTGTCCTGGATCTCGCTCTGTAGCCCAGGCTGTCCTCGAACTCACAGAGATCTGCCTGCCTCTACCTCCCGAGTGCTGGGATTAAAGGTGTGCGCCACTGCCGCCCGGCCTCTTTTCTTAATAAAAAGCAATTTGATGGTGTTTAAGGAGAAGGGTTACATTCTGTTCTGTGCTGTTTGACTTTGTAGATCTGTTGTTGTTTTGTTTTAGTGACTATCATCAAATAATTATATTTAGTGGAACATTTAAACCTCCAATCTCTTCAGCTTTTAGTATTCTCCAGCATCTTGGTTGGATTCTTCTCTCTTGTTTGTTTGTTTGCTTTTGTTTGTTTTGTAGCTCTGGGGATCAAACTGAAGGCTCACAATGCTAGGTAGATGTTTTTACCGTGAACTCTGTCCCGCCCTGTTTTATTGTGCGTTTATCTACAAAGCAGTTTCCTTTCCTACAGAAGTACGGCACAGATGTCAGAGTCCGGCCACCATCTCTGGAGGCACAGCCTTCCACTTCTTCATCGGTTGTTGTATCCAGACCCCTCAGCCTTAGCTCCTGCTCTCCCATTGCACTCCAGCCATGCGACATGGCCTGGTTGCAGTCTCTGAGGCTGCACTCACTGTTCCATGGACAGCCATGGTGGCTTTTGGTGCCTTCATGTTGCTGGTCAAGTGTGGCCTGTGAGAGACCCTTCCTAACAGGAGCAGTGTCCGGGTCTCTCCCAAACCAGCGCTGTCTGTCTGACTTTGGTTCCTCCTGGGCACTGCTCAGCACCTAACAGCATCCCCCACACCCGTCCCCTCTGGGGTTGGACGCTGTAGGAACAGGGCACTGTCTCCCACTCTTAAAGCAGTGCATGCCTTTAATCCCAGCACTCGGGAGGCAGAGCCAGGTGCATCTCTGTGAGTTCGAGGCCAGCCTGGGCTACAGAGTGAGTTCCAGAACAGGCTCCAAAGCTACACAGAGAAACCCTGTCTCAAAAAACAAAAAAAACCCACAAACAACAACAACAACAAAAAAAAAAAAAAAAGCAGTGCATGGTGTGGGACAGGCTCTTTCCTCAGTGTTGGCTGTCAGTTTCCCGTCCCGCCCTTCTCTGGCAGCTCACTAGCCTTTCTGTTGTATTGGTGTTTTGTTTTGTTTTGAAGTCCCCGGAAGAGAAAGCGCCCTCCGCTAAGCATTTCTCAGCCCTGCACAGCTTCTGAGAGTTCTCCTCCCACGGCACAGTGCTCTTGTGTCTCTGCGCCTGCCTGTCTCCTCCCTGGGAGCCCCACCCGGCCGCCCGCCCGCCTCAGGAGTGCCAGTTGTCTTGTGTGACAGGACATATTTCTGCTTTCATTTGGCTCTTTTCATTGTACTTGCTGTCTATCCATTGTGACCGCAGCGGCCTCTGTGTCCTTCACCTTGCTTTCTGCGTCCACTGTGGGGTGCATCTTGGTCATTTCTCGGGCGTGGATCTGGCCCGTTGTGCTGTGAGCTTCTTAGGTCCCGCCGGCTCCTTTCCATCTTACAGATCTGGTTGGTATCTCCAGTCCAGAGGAGATAACACAGCTTTGTAGTGACTGTGGCCTGAAGCTCCAGAGCAGAGTCACTTGTGAAAACTGTAGGAATTTTCTTGTTTAGAGGTGTGGGCGGCGTTCCTTAGGGGTTGTGTTCTGTGTGTCTCTGTGCTTGCTGACCCTCCCTTCCCCTTTTCATCCCTCCTTCCCTGCTGTGTTTATTGATGTGGGCTTTTCTCTGGCTGTTGTCTTATTAAGCCACATTGCCATGTCATTCCCTGTCATCGGGTCAAGCCGTGTCCGCACACCTTTGATTATGATAGAGGGTGGGTGGCTTATTTTCATTCCGTCAGTGATTCTTGAGTGATTGTTACATGCCGGGTGCATAGCAGCTAAGGATCCCTTCCCAGGAGCGCTCTGGTGGGGGGAGGAGACTACGGACAAAGAAAACGATGTGAGTGCCCCAGGGAAGGAAGGGGTGAGGGCAGAAGAAGAGCCTTCAGAAGAGACCTCATTGACATTTGTGTTGGACCAGAAGAAGCTGAGAGGGAAGCATGTGACCCGGGACAGCTTCCCAGGAAGGCCAGGCCAGGACCTGTAAGCTTTTGCCGAGGAGGGAGAGGCAGGGAAGAGCCAGGTTGTGTCGGCGACAGACACACACACACACACACACACACACACACACACACACACGTGCAGAGGTCAGAGGACGAGACAACTTTACGGAGATGGTTCTTTCTGTACTCCTTGATGCTGGACTCAGACCGTCAGGCTTGCGCAGCAATTACCGTTACCTATGGAGCCGTCTTGCTGGCTCTCTTGTGTATATTTTAACTTTTACTTAAAGGCTGATGGGAGCTCATGGGAAGCTTTCAAGCAGGTGAAGGACCTGCCTTGACCTTTTCACATATTACCTGAACTATTACATTGGGAATTGGATATAGAGGGCATGAGTACAAACTGGGACTCCAGGAGGAAGCCATGGTGAGAATCTAGGCAGGGGAGGGTGAGGAAACAGACAAAAACCATGGGCGTGGCGAGCAGCAGACCCCGGTTACACTCTGAAGGTGGAGGAAAGTGTGCGGTGTCCAAGCTATGGAAGACTGGAATTGCCACTCACTGAAAAGCAAGAACTTGAAAACAACCCCTGGGGAACATGGTTTGCAAGTGGAGTCTCAGCCACATGAGAAGCTTCTGAGGAGATGTGGTAGATGGACAGCTGTGTTTACAGACATCTGCTTGGGGCAGTGGTCAGAGCTGAAGATACAATTTTAGCGCCATCGGTACCGGGGAGATGCAAAGCCAGGATACTGAATGAGGTCACAGCCATCGGTACACCAGTGAGATGCAAAGCCAGGAGACTGAATGAGGTCACAACCATCAGTACCGGTGAGATGCAAAGCCAGGATATTGAATGAAGTCGCTCTGAGGGGACTAAGAAGACAGAGGACTCAGTTTGAGACTTGGATATTCAGGGATGGGGCAGATAGAAAAGAAGCAGTGCCCCGTGTGTGGTGAAGCCTGTCTGAAGCACTGGTGTGAGGTGAGGAGCATGACTTGGTAGTTGGATTTGGCATCGTGGAAGAGCCCTTTCCTTGAAGAGAGGGACTGGCTGACTGAGTAGAAAAGGAAGCAGAGGAATAGAGATGGTGGGTGTGGTTCCTTTATGCGCGTCTTACTCAGAAGGAAAGGAAAAGAAAGGCAGTTGTTCGAATCATGATCAGGAGACTATTTTCAGGTGAGAGTTACAGGCACACTGAGGGCACACTGCTGAAGAAGCTAAGAAAGTAGATGGACACGGGAGTCAGCACATGACACCTGCTGTCCAGACACTGTGATGAGACCAGCCTTAGCCAGCAAGGGACAGGCGAAAGAACATAGGACCACAAATGCAGGATTGATGGAGAGGTAGACATCTGCACAGATTCAAAAAGGCAGGAAATAAATACCCAAGAAAGTAGGGGAGAGACTGGCCTAGTGCATCCCTGTGCCTGCCCAGGTCCAGTGGAGGAGAGACTGGTTAGGTGCATCCCAAGCCAACCACAGCTCTCCACAAGCCGCCTCCACTTTCTGAGCACATCTTTGCTTTTTGGCAACACACGTTGCTGCCGGTTCATCTGTGTTCCCTGCCGCAGTACTGTATTAACTCTAGTTCCAAGTAGGAAGCGATCGTAAATCTAAGAGTCAGAGCCACACAGAAAGCTGCACTTGGGAGAAGCATGTTTCCCTCCTGGGCAACTACCCTGAGTCTGGTCCTCCTTTGCCCCTCCAGGCCTCACCTGTTTGGTTTCTTGTTCAGCCTTCCTCATTTCTTGGCTCCAAAAAGAAAAAAAAGGAAGTGTGTGTTTTCTCTGTCTCCTTCCTGTTCTGCAGGTGACACTGGAGTCTTTCTGGTGTGCTTTTCCCAGTTAGCACTGCCTTGGGATTTTCTTCATTCTTTTCACAGCTGCCTGGAAAACCATTGTGTGGGTGCAATCCAGCTACTCCGGTGTGGGAGCTGATAGGGCTTGCTTCCAATGCTTTATAATTGCAGACAGTCCTACCTGAGTGACTGGGTGCAGGCGTCATACCTGGCTCACATGTATTTTACTGTTATTGGGCATCTGTCTTCAGAGTGGACTGTAGAAGTCAGAGTGCGGGTGGAAAGGTAAGGTGCACATAGCTCTGCTAGGCAGTGCCACGTTTTTCCCCCCTGGAAGGATGGATCAGCTCTGCACTCTCACCAGCAGTGTATCGGTGTATCTGCCGCCCCGTGGCCTCGGAATGTTTGCCACTGAAATGTTAACACCTTCCTCAACGGGTCATTCTGGAAACGCTGTTTTCTGTAAACGCAGGGATTTTTATCTACGAGGACAAACAAGTAGGTCATTGTCCTAGCAACTGTAAAGAGAACGTTGACTTTCTTGTCATTCTAGGTCTTGCTCCTGTGGTCTACCTGTCAGATGAGTGCCTTAATCTAGTAGTGGTCAAGTTTGGGGCAGACCTTAATGAAGACATACAGCCACGTGCGCTTATCGCCGCGAGCAACCTCCAGTGGCGCCCAGAGTCCAGATCAGGAATGCCGGCTTTATTTGCGGGGGCCTTTTCCATACTCTCGGCCAGTCCAAAGGAGGCTTGCTTCCAGGAGAGAGTCAACAGAATGAAGCAGGCTCTCGAGGTGAGATTAGAGAGTAGGAAGCAGGGACACAGGTGCCTGGAGGGCGCCTTCAGCCCGGGGTGTCCACACATGAGCACATGTGCTCACTCCCACCCTCCTCCCTCGCCCCTCGGGGTTGGTTTACACTGATGTGAGTGCTTGACAGTTGCTATGGAATTTTCAGTGTCTCCCCACGCCTGCGATTCCAGAACGTAAGTACCAGCCTCCTCTACAGAGTGAGCACCAGACCCTAGCTAAACAACAAACAAAAATGTGACTCATTCTTTTGTTCTGAATGTTTTATTTCTGAAAGGAAATACTTTCTGAGAACATCAATGTGTGAATTAGCAACTCAGGACACAGCTTTTCCAATTCTTCTCTTAGAATATCGACACATTTTACAAGGAGGCAGAAAAGAAGCTTTCACATCTGCTTCATGGAGACAGTCCCCAGTGGTCCACCCCGACTAAAGCCTCCACTCAGGCGGCCTCCACCTGCCCTGCTCCGGAGCCCCTTGCTACAGGAGGCCAGTTCGTGGTAAGTTGTCAGTCTGAGAAGTCATGTTGGGAAGTAACGTGTTCTGGCGAGCATGAGGTGTAACTCAACTGCATTTAACCTGTGGCTAGCTGCTGTATGTGGAAATTGTAACTTATTTGTTGAAGTGTGAATGTAAAACTTTGGGAGCAAACTGCGTTGTTGGCAGTCGACGTTTGTGTGGTTGAAAAGACTTTTGCCTGTTCCTGTTGCTAGAAGAGCTGCCCGAACATACCATTTGCTGGCTGCTGCAGTGTTTCAAGCTCAGCTGGCTCATTAAATCATGGTAGGAGTCTGGTTGCCAGGGCTGACTGGACAGGTGGCGTGGCCCAGCACCCTACCTCGGTAAGCAGTCCTCACTGTGCACACGAGAGCTGTTGTTAGTCAGACTAGCCAAGGAAAAAGCTAAACACTGACTAGAGGAGAGAGAGAGAGAGAGAGAGAGAGAGAGAGAGAGAGAGAGAGAGAGAAACCGACTCCCACAGGTAGTCTCCTGACCTCCACAAGTGTGCTGGAGCATGTGAATGCTCGCGTGCACACACACACAACATGTACACACGCAAAATAAATCACTGTTGAGAAGAAGAGCACGGAGTAGTAATTAGGAGGGTGTGCTCTCAGGAGGATTCTGAGGAGCCTGCCGTTTTTAACTTTGTAAGGCTTTGGGAAAGGTAAAGCATCAACAATGTCGTGTGCTTTTGTGTTTTTTAATCTTGTATTAGGATCTCTTCATTTTCCTTTTCTAGTCATTTTTAGATGCTCTTGTGTGAAATTATTTCCTGTGACATGGGAATAACAGCGTGAATGTTTTTGATCCCATCTATCCTTCAGCAACTGGATAAGAAAGAGTGTGTCCTCTGTTTGTTTTTTAATGAAAGGTTAAGTTTTATGTTGTTTATATACAAGTACATATTATGATAGGCTCCTTTTTTATGTTTTGTAGAGGTTTTCACCTAATAGTGAGCAAAGCTATCTAAGTCCTTTATCACACTGCACACCAAAAGAGAAGTCTGCACCCCTGGCTCAGGCAGCCCAGATGGCATCAAAGTCTTGTGACGGGGACAGAGAGAGTGAGGACCCAAAAACCTGCAGGAAGAGAAGAGCCTTGGATTTCCTCAGTCGGCTGCCCTTACCTCCCCCGGTCAGTCCCATCTGTACCTTTGTCTCTCCAGCTGCACAGAAGGCTTTTCAGCCGCCACGGAGCCGTGGTACCAAATGTGCAACACCTAGGGAGGAAAGAGAGCCCCGTCTCCCTCAGAGGAGGGCACCGTTTCAGAAGGCCAGTGGCGCTTCTCTTCTGGAACATGATTCGGTGGCTGATGAAGAGCTTGCCTTGCTCAATACCCAAGCCCTTGTACCTGGCTCACCAGAAGTAAGTCAATAGGTATTTCCTGGAGACTCTGCAAGGACCCCTGTGCCCCAAGGACAAGAGAACCCCCAGCCAGCACAGAGGCCAGGCCAACGTGCAGGACCCAGGTCCAGGAAGGAGTCTGTCTCGGGGATCACAGAGACTGCGATGACCGTGATGGAAAACTAGCTGTTGAGTCTTAGCCTCCCAGTCTGTAAAGTGTGAACAGTTCCAAACTACACGTTTGTGTGACAAGACACAAATAACAGCACATTCCAGAAGTGTTTGTTTACAGATGTCCTGCCTGCTTCTCTATCTGTGTAACTATTCAGTTGTCCAAAGCTGGCCAGATGTTAACTAATTCAAAAGGCTTTAAATCTTTATGACTAGATTTGAACACTACAAGCATTGTTTTACATGCAAAATAAACACACCTTTGCTTTTCACCTGTTGCACTGACTGAGGTCTCTAAGTACCATCACTTTACTAGTTAATTTCTTGTAGTTGGGTTTCTGTTTTTAAGGGTTTTTTTGTGGGTAACTCCTATGAAATAGTGTCCTTTCGCATGCGGTTAGTTCTGCTAGAGTCCATTCTGTCGGGATAAACAGACATGGCGGTAGTGTTTACTTCTGGCAGGTTTTCATCCTTGTCGGCTGTGGGAACCTTCAAAGTCACTCCTTACTATAATCTCTCAAATTAAATTATCCAGCTGGAAATCCAGCCGGACCTAATGATGCGCACCTGTCATTCCAGCACGGAGGTAGAGAGACTATTGGGAGCTCCAGGTCATCTTCACTACACGGCAAGATCAAGGCCAAGATCAAGACGGCCTGCTGTGTAGTGCCTTCCCCACCACAGCGTCGACCACAGCGCCGTCTACAGGCAGATGCTCTCACAGAGTGTCTGCCTTAAAGTGTTCTGTCTACTAGTGATTTAAGTTTTGTTCATAAAATAATTTGGTCTTCCTGTCCTAATCATGGTTCTGTAGACCCAACCTAGAGCAGAGTAAACGAGTCTTATATGAACAGGATTATGTTATTTATAAAGTTTAACCTTTTTGTTCATTTGAGACAGGGTTTTCTTGTGTAGCCCTGGCTGTCCTGGAACTCAATCTGTAGACCAGGCTGGCCTCGAACTCACAGAGATCCGCCTGCCTCCTGAGTGCTGGGACTAAAGGCGTGCTCCGCCACCACCGCCTGGCTGAAAGTTAACCTTTTTTCTTGTGAATCCTATCAAAAATGCTATTACCCTCTTTATCCTCCCTCAGGCCACCTATACAGACACCTCTATGTAGACCACAAAAATCCACGCTGCATGAAGAAAGCATGAAGCTTCAGCATGAGTGCATGTTTCCTTCTTAGAGTGACACCGAGGGAAGCCAGCAGTGTCCACTGCGTGACCAGGGATAACGGCAAAGCACTCGGTGTTGTCTTACGGAGAACCTTTGGGTTACAGGGCACTCCACTGGCTTTACAAATAATGCAAGTCAGTGACAGCAAGTCAGAGGGCCCAGAAGTCAGAAGCCGTAGGAGTTGAAAAGAACGGATTGCTTCTGCAGGGCCAGCTCGGTGGTGTCTGACCAGCTGTGTTCTGAGGTAAGCTTGGTAGGACTTCATCAGTTGGCGTATGCTTCCACACCAAGTATTTGGGTATCGCCGTGTCGGAGGGGGTGGAGACACAGAGTCCTGAGAAAACTCTGGGTCCACAGCCTGAAGCCTTTTGCTGTGGTCATCGGCCTTGGCTCAGGCAGCTAACCTGCCTGCTCTGAAGCTAGCCACCCACACCAGGGAATGTGACTCCGGCCCTTTGGGTGCGCCTGTGGAACCAAAAGCAGGAGATTCCATTTGGGCTCTCCGACACTTGTCCCCACTGCCAGCCTAATGCATGAAGCCATCCATACCAAAGTCGTTCTGCAGGCAGTGTACAGGCTATGACACCCACAGTTACCTGGGCCTGGCAGGTAGGAACACCGAGTGGATTGGTGTGTGCTATGCTAAATTAGAATTTAGCCAAGTTAGAATGGCAGATTCGTCCCAGTTTACTGTCGTGGTCATCGGCTGGGCGTCCTGTTATAGCTAAGACACCAGTTTTGAAAATGCTAAGGAAGTGTGTTGCTCATTGGCAGGAAGATGTTGAGTGGTTTTCAACAGTGTTGATAATGGAACGGCAAGTCGGCCTTTTAATGTGCAGACTTCATTCCACCTAGAAACTTCTGGGCTTGGCTATTTACACTGGAATTAGAGCTCTGGCTAAAACTGGACAAAGAATAGACACCAAAAATTGAAGTAGAAACTTCTTTAGGAAAATTCTGCAGTGGCTGTGCACAGACTGCTAATATCCATGGTGACAGCCACCTCTTCTGAATAACCCTAGTTATTAACGATGATTCATGAATAAGCTTATGATATATGCAAAGGATATTTTATGGTTGAAGTCCTTGGGTTTTGGTAAATGTTTTGTTGTTAAGCCAAAAATAAATTCAATGGCAAACCCAATATAAATGCAATACCATATACAATTTTAATAACCATAAAAGCACCATTATATAAGACACTTAAAATAATATTTCACAAAACATTAAAAAGAAGCTGTTGGCCAAAAAATAAATAGAGCATACATCCCACATGGTCTTGCCATGGTCTCGTACCAAATGAATCTGATTCCAGCCTGCTGGGATTTAATTTGGACTCATAAATTTATAACTGATCTGAGGGGCATTCCACATTTCACAACCCCACATGAAACAGCCTGCTCATCTCAGTGAGCGTGACTTTCACATTTCCTTGTATGACCTACACCCTGGCTGCCTCATTGCTTTGCACTCCTAAACATCCGAGTTGCTAACTAATCACACATAGGCATCATTTTAGAAATCAGTTGATTCTTTAAAACTGGTGATTTGCAAAAGCAGGTTTATTTACACTAACATTAGACTGCGAGCCGGAGGGAGGGGTCTGTCCTGCTGCCGCTGCTGAGCGCAGGGTCTGACTGTAATGGTACGGGTTCTTCTTAGTTGCCTTTGTTCCTAAGAATCCACAGGCATGTTTAACAGTGACACATCATTAAAATAAGGAAGTCCCCTAATGTTACTTTGAAGGACAACATTCCCTTCTGTGCATCAAGTCCAAAAGCCACTAGAGTGGTGGTTCTGGTCCCTGGACGCAGACTGTCAGAGCAGCAGCGGCCCTAAGCTGCTTCCTGCCTCCGCCTCCGCCTCCCTCCCTCACTCTAGCTCTGTGGAGAAGATGGATCTGGCAAAGACAGTGGTACGGTAGCCCATAGAAATGCACTAGTAACACCTTGTTTATGACTCTGCAGCTAACTGATGATCTTGGATTTCAGTTTCAAATCAACTCCTTCCCTAGAGAAAGACCCTTGAGCCCTCCACAGAATCCCCAGCATCAGGCCATACAGGTGCACTCTGACGTTGCTTGTTGGGGATAATGAATATATGACCTCTGTTCCGAAACTTCTGGGCTTAGCTATTTACACTGGAATTAGAGCTCTGGCTAAAACTGAACAAAGAATAAATACCAAAAATGGAAGTAGAAACTTCTTTAGGAAAATTCTGCAGTGGCTGTGCCCAGACTGCTAATATCCGTGGTGACAGCCGCCCCTTCGGAAGCTGTCGTTGGAGAAGCCGCCGTGAGCCCTTCGGCTGGGGAGCTCTGTGCAGGTGCTCCAGTACCCGTGGCCGCTGCAAGGTGTGCTGTTCCTGTCCTGGTTCCTGTTGGCTCTGCTCGGCTTCTCTGCGTGAAGGACACTGTGAAAGGTAACATCGTGTTCATACCGTTCTTTCATTCGGTGTATTTTTTCTCTTGGGACGCCATGGATGTTTCTTCTACATAGAAGAAAAACCCCACAAATGCTTAGTTAAGGCAAGCCATCACAACAAGCAACTTACACTGCAAATCCTGAATTGCATGGCTGGCTGCTGCTCTGCCTTGGGACACCTGGGAAAAGCATGCCTCCTGTTGTTGAGGTGCCTGCCTCTCCAGCTCTACTGGCCCTCAGGCCGCCCTCCCTGCACACCCCGAGACAAGCCGGGGCTAGCTTCAGAAAGGCGTTGTTTCTGGTGATGTTGACAGTGACCAAGCACCGTAAGATATAACTGCTCATGGATTTAGTGATGTGCCTGTTGATGACATGCATACATCTATTAACGGTTTGGATCAGCTGGTCTCCGATACCATTAAATGATGCTTACTAAACCAATCTTAAGTTCTAGAGGGCACAAATACCAGCCGGGTACGTGGTTAGACATTCAGTTGCCAAGATTTCAATTACAGACTAGAGTTCACGACCCATGTCATATTTAACAACCAGGCAATCAGGGGGGTGACCACAGACTCACTCTGGAGAGACTCTGCTTCTACCGGGTCACTGGCATCAGGTGACACGGAGGTGGCTATCAGAAGCCATGCACTATAAACCAAGTTAGTATTATTTGGATTTGGGTTGCTGTGTCAATCAAAGCAGCGCCTGTAGCATGAACGAGCCATGCTCTGCTTAACAGTCAAAGCTCTTGCTTTAGTCTGCCGCAGAAGCACCGCTGATCTGTACGTCCCATGCAGAGGAAGTGCTTTAAAGTGCTCATGAATGCACAAAGTTAAGTGTGTCCTTCTAAAGGACCAAGTTCAAGCCAAGGGTTAGCATTCAGCATTATACAAGACATCAGACTCAAAACTAAAGTCTTCACATTAATAGTTCCAAACTTATCAGTGTCTAAGAATTACCATTTCTGGCCTGGAAACTACAGTCCGTTTCCAGCCTGAAAAGATGCTTTTGTTCGGTCTGAAATCCCTGAAAGTGGCAGGATACAGGATGAGGAACTAGGAAAACAAAGCGATACCTTGCTAACTCTTGAACGTTGAATTTCCAGCGAGTGTCGGGTTCTCGGAATATAACTTCATAGTTATTCTCAAGTGCCTGATTTTTCAAAAGTACATAAAACATTGAAGACATGGCATGTATGCTTGGGAATGTTCACGCTCCACTCAGCATTCACCACAGTCTCGTCCAAATGCCTCCCCCGTTTTATAAGTCATCCAGGCCCTGGATCTACTGCATTTTGTCCCCACAGGGAGCCCCTCATGTTGTTATATGTCTATTGACAAAGCTTATCAGTTCTGTCCAGTATGAATCTGAACATCTTAGGACAGACCACCGAGCTCATGATGAAGTGTCCCAAACACAGGTGTCAACAGTGGACCTGGAGAATTCCTAAAGTGACTTCTGTGATTATCATGGATTTCCTTCCTCCCGCCTTGGTTTGTACCTGAGAGTGCCACATAGCTTATGAAATCAAAGTGATCCCCACATATTTTATATAGTGTTTCCTGCAAACGCAGCTCTCCCAATGCCCAATGCCCTGGGCCCCATTTCTGTGAGTTTAGAAAGTTGGTAAGGCTCTCGTGTAAACCTCGAAATGTTCTTTGCACTCACGAGCTGACCGGACTGCCTCATTCCAACAGTCTTCTGTCACCACTAGTGCGCAGCGTGTTATAAAATGGAACTAAATGAGCTAAGCCGAGGGCTCCCTCATAACGGGGCAGCATGCGTTAGTTGGCCAGAGGGGCTTACAGTCAACAGTATGCAAATCCAAGCAGCCAGCAGAGAATTCTGAGTGTTCTCTCTGAGAATTCTCATCACACACAAAAATGGTGTTTGTGGGAACAGATAAGTTCCCCGAGGCAGTCATGAATACATCCACCAAAGCAGCCCTCTGTACTGCGTGAATGTGTAAGATTATTATTTATCAACTGACGAATACATTTAAAAATGTAAGTCCCCTCTCCATCTTTTGGATAGTCAGTTCCATTCAGGAAAGGATTCAACCACCGTGTCTTAAGAACAACTAGTGACTGGGTCTCACTGACAGCGCTGGGTGGCTAATGTCCAAACTGAGAAGCGCAATGACGTCCGGAAGCCACTGCTCCTGAGCTGCTTTGGGCTGTGCCTGCATGCATCGCTCTTCATGGCCCTGCTCGTCCCCTGTGACCTTGAATGTGAACTGAAATACTCCGTTTAGATGCACCTAAGTTCTCCACCCTGGGCCTCAGGAGAACTGACAGGAAAACGTCAGTAACAGCTGTCTGTCTGCTGTTTTGCCTACATGTGGAAGAATCCTAACGCTAAGCTGCCTTGAGCCCCGTGGAGGAGACTTCCCAGCACGCTGGGGGCCACCTATTACAACTCAAGAAGCTGTCTGCCTCCCGCTCTGCCCAGTTTGGAAATGAAAACTTGTTAGCGTAAGATAGAAACAATGTCTGGAAAGATCAGACTGGAGCGGAGGTGTGTGTTGCTATTTGTATTCTATTGCCTTAAAGGGTCACGCTGGCAATCTGTTCATAGACTAAGAAATTCTGTTGCCCTGGAACTCTCAGAAACAGTAGTGAAATCCCCAGCCTACCTACCGCAGGTAGACCTGGCTCACTGGGACCCTGCTGTCCATTCTCTAGTCTGTAACTCCCTGCAAGTATCAGTGGGTGCTCCCCTGAACAGAAAATAGCCAAAATGGAGAATCTAGTAAGGAGATCTCCACGACTTTGAGGCCAGCCCAGTATACCTAGTGAGATCTAGGATAGCCAGGCCTATGTAGAGAGACCCTGTCTCAAAAAAAAAAAAAAAAAAAAAAAAAAAAAACAGGAGGAGAAAGGAGGAGAGGAGAGGAGAGAGAGAGAGAGGAGAGAGATCTACCAAGAACTTAGACCATTTATGGACGACCCTCTGAGGTACGGTAGCCCCTCAGCAACTCAACAGCAGAGAGTCCCTAAAACAACTTTACCTGCTCCCTGTGAGATCTACCCTTCGTGAATGTGAAATCATGGAGGACCAGAAAAAGAGGAAAGAACACAGGTTTCCACTTTCTCACAGAACGCCCCAAATGGAGAATTCAGAATGATACTTCTTCCTACCATGACGGCATAGGGCTTCATTTCCCAGGCGTGAAGGTTGGTGTTATCAATAATAATGGGGGATATGCCGTTCTGCATTGCTTTCCTCGCTGTAACACAATGCAACACAAGAGTGAGCACCACGCGGCAGTCACCAGAGCGAGCATCATCCACACTGGGTCACCTCCACTGCCGGAGGCCTCCCCCGCACAGTTAAACGCCCCCTAGTACAGAACCATCAGGGGTTTCCTTTCGCTGGAATCTACTACAGAGTCAAGCCCCGCCATCCTGCTTGGGTGGGAAATGGCAGAGCTTTGCTTAAAGCCCCTTCCATGAAATGTACTCATTTTGAAGCTGCTACAAGACTCCAGGCGGTGGTGGCGCACGCCTTTAGTCCCAGCACTGAGCAGGCAGAGCCAGGTGGATCTCTGTGAGTTCGAGGCCAGCCTGGTCTACAGAGCGAGATCCAGGACAGGCACCAAAACTACACGGAGAAATCCTGTCTCGAAAAACCAAAAAACAACAAAACAACAAAAAAAAGAAGCTGCCTCAATCTACATGCACGACAAGGGGCTCCTGGGAGTTTGGAAGGGAATTTATCACCTCTCTTCTGGTTCCACTCATGCGCTTCCTCCAAGAAGTCCGGGTTGAACTCATAGGCACCATCTTCCCTGAAGAAAAAATCATCGGTGCTGAAAATCAGGGCCCTGGGAAAGTCACGCTGCAGCTGTCTGCAAAGTGGAGAAACGGAAAAGGGATTTTCCCCGTTACACTTGGTCGTGGGAGGATGGTTCCTTTCCATCTTTACCAGCGAGCAGATTATAGTTCTGAGATCTCCACGTTTTGAATTTTCCACTCCACTTAGGAGGAGAACCAATCATCTCAGAAAGTCATCACTCCTCAACGGGAGGCAGAAGCCTGAGAGGCCACTGTGCACGTTGCCAACCCTTGAAAGTAAGAGGCCACCGGTCACGGCCACTGCCTCCTGCAGCATCCAGGACTGACTGACACTCAGAGCAAAGTTGAAGGCATGGTGACTTCATCAGTTACCAGGGCCACTCCTCTCCAAGGCACACCAGTGCCCTCCCAGACCGCCCCACGGGCATCACGCCCCCACGCTGCAGCCCTTCCCTTAGCCCCTAAACTCTTACCTGTCCTGGGTCCCATTCCTCGGAGCTCTGATCTCTGTAAGGACCCATCTGAGCAACTAGTTCTTGCTGAGGTATGAAATGTGGATAAAGGAGATGTGTGTGAGCTACCCTCTGAGTTCTAACAATACCTAAACCAATGGAAAAAGCACAAGAGAAGGAGAGAGGTGAACCCAATAGTGTCCCTGCGCCCTCTGAGCTCTACCACTCGGGTCTAAATATGAAAATGTCACAGGAAACGACAACGTCACAGAGAGCGCCTTTGCGTGACACAGAAGCGGGGAGTCAGTTCTGCAGGAAAGAATTTCAAAGGAGAGGTTTCGACTTGGGGTTGCATTACATTTGGGGACAGGTTCTATTAAATCAAATAGTGATAAGGTCAGGGCTGAACCGCTGTGCCTCCTTTAAAATAAAAAAAAAAAATAAAAATGCAGAAGCTGATCATCTGGCAGTGCGGGCCAGCAGCCCAACGGGCTCTGCACGGTGGGAAACCACTCCTCCAGCAGCTGTGCGGAGGGCGGCAGGGTGGGAAATACCAACAGAAGCAGGCAGAGGCACCCCTGCCTTTTCAGTTTCTTTCTTGGTAGCGTGAGGTACCTTATCCCCCACCTCCTTTTTTGTTTTGTTTTGTTTTTCCAAAACAGTGTTTCTCTGTGTAACAGCCCTGGCGGTCCTGGAACTCACTCTGTAGCCCAGGCCGGCCTTGAACTCAGAGATCCGCCTGCCTCTGCTTCCCGAGTGCTGGGATTAAGATTATTTTAACCCAGCGAGAATGTGGAGCCACGGAGCTGGGTTCTAGCCTCTCGCTTCCACTGCAGCCATATGAACTCGTCTGTCTCCACTTGTTCTCTCAATCCTAAAACACAGAGGACGAGCCTAAGGACTGAGGGGAAGCACTTTGTGAAGGGTGAGACGCTTGCGCACGGTTGATCTGTTGGTGATCGCTTACCCCGCCCAGACTGATGACAGTGGGAATATGGGCTTTTGGGGTGCTGCGGTGCATGTGAGAGAGGGAAACGAGTAAGAGCCTCCACTTTGAAATGTCGGCAAATCCACACTCCAGAAACAGCACGAAATCACCTCTGCCTGAGTTCTTCAGAAGGTGCCGCAGCGGAGTTGGAACTAACGACAAAGTAAACGCACTTTGTTACAGGCTGTGGTGGCACACAGCGGTAGCTTGATTTTTAACAGTAACCAACTATCCTCGGTAGACTTGTGAGGAAATGGAGGAATATGTTTCATTTTGTTGTTTATTTTTATTTATTTCCGTGTGCACCACCTGCATGTGCCCATGGAGGCCAGAAGAGGGCATCAGATCTCCTGGAGCTGGAATTACCGTTACAGACCACTGTGCAGGTGCTGGGAATCAAGCCCAGGTCCTCTGCAAGGGCAGCAAGGGCCCTGAGCCATCTCTCCAGCCCTGAGATAATAAATGTCAATATCAAAGGACTAATATCAATTAGCCAACCTATTAAACCCTGATTGCCAATTATCAGACACCAAGTGTTACATGAAGTGTTTAGGCACAGAAATAAATAAAGGAGTTACTTTCAAGAATGGAGGAGCTGACTTAGGGGCCAGGCCTCCTACACAGTTTGTGTGGTACATGGAGGCAGAGCTGTACCAGCAAAACACAAAGAGAATCTGGGTCAGAAACATCAACCTTTGGCAAGGGAAACATTGCAAAAGAGATAGCATTTGCCTCGGACCTCGTGGGTTGAGGAAACTTTTATCTCACATGAGAGGGGGTGAGAGGAGACGGGAGCAGCATACCCGGGTAAATAAATAGGAGCAAAGAGACTGCAGCTTCAGTGTGGCAAATCATTAGAAATGCTGGACACGGAGCTCGAGAGCCTTGCGGAGGTGAGTTGTTCTTTCCTTGTAGAACCCTTAAGGACTCCCGCTTTGCTCTTCGAGGTTTACTACAGACAGAAGTTTAGTTTCTAACGTTTTCTCTAAATAGACTTTATGACATGGTGTTCACGCTTTGTTTGCCTCTTAATCACTTCTGGAAAACAAAATCACGGTCCTTTTCGATTGCGATGCTTTACTCCGAGTAAAACTTCGCGGAGAAGACAGCCAGTGCGTGTCCCCTGTGTGGCACCCGGTGGGTTCCCCCCTTTTACATTTTTTTTCTTTTTACTTTTACCCAAATGTCAAATTAGTACCAACAGCCACAGCAACATGTTGAAAATTCAAGACAGTAAAAACCCCAGCTGAGCAGAAGTGATTGAGTGACAGTACTTAGACGGTAGAGCTTAATGGGAGCAATAAATACCATTCCATCGGCTTCGGGAGGTGAGGGAAGGGCCTCAGCCCTAGCTTTCGCTATGGTGGTCAGGAGCCTCACGCAATAGGGAAATTGAGAAAACGAGAAATAGAAGAAAAGGGAGAAAATAGAAAGACGATTACTTCCACATAGCTTCCCCTCCTCGCTGCCCCTCCCCCATTCCCTAAAATGAGAGACTCGGACACTAATCTGTATTTCAAAAGTTATTCTCCCAGCATTATTTAACCATCAAGAACTATAAAGTCAGGGCTGGAGAGACAGCTCAGCAGTTAAGAGCACTTCCTGATCTTCCAGAGTTCCTGAGTTCAAATCTTGGCAACCACGTGGTGGCTCACTACCATCTATAATGAGATCTGGCGCCCTCTTCTGTCATACAGGCATACGTGCAAATAAAATACTCATATAAACAAACAAACAAACAAATCAATCAATCTTTGAAGAAAAAAAAGACGAACTATAAAGTCACTAGGTGGTGGTGGCGGCTGGTGGCACACACCTTTAATCCCAGCACTCGGGAGGCAGAGGCAGGAGGACCTCTGTGTGATGGAAGTCAGCCTAGTCTACAGAGTGAGATCCAGGACAGCCAAGACTGTTACACAGAGAAACCTTGTATCAGCCTCCACCCCCAATAGATTACTTGAATTTATGTTACAAAGATTTCAAAATTTCCTCTCATAGTCTCATAATTTAAAATGATTTTAATTCATTTTATATTTAAAAAGTTTCTCTTATAGTTCGCGAAATACTTTTCATTCAAGTATCACATTTGATAATTGTGTCTCGTTGGTGTCTTTCATCTATAATGTCCTGTCTCTATGGATTTCCGTTTGGAAGAGTCCAGATGAGTCTCTGGTGGTTTGCTCAGGACTGGGTCCAGACTAAACATTTTTGGAAGGGTGGTATGGAGGAGAGGTGTGCTTTCTGATCTCAGTGACACCCTGCCTTTTGTGCTCATGCAGACACCCAGCTAAAAGGCAATGCCAGCGAGCCCCCCACTGCCAAATCAGCTCACTGGCTGACTTAGCGATACTGATGTGTGAGCGGAAACCCAGACCACGTGACTGTCCCGGTTTCCGGCAGCCTTTCCTGGGCAATCTACACCTTAGAGATCCTGCAAGTCTTACATGGGGATCATGCAATCATTTGAAATTCTTTCCATATTTTCTAGGTAGAATTTTGTTGTTGTTTTGGTTTGGTTTAGTTTTCTGGGACGTGTATCTCTGGCTGTCTTGGAATTCACTCTGTAGACCCGGCTGGCCTCGAACTCACTGAGATCCACCTGCCTTGGCCTCCCGAATGCTGGGATTAGAGGTGTGCACCACCAACGCCCGGCTAGAATTGTTTTATAAGGAGCCTTCTTGGTCCTCTTTTCATAATCTTTACCTTATTTATTTATTTCCGCCCATCTGTGTAGCTCACACTACTTCTGGATCCACAATCCTTCTGCCCTGACCCCTCAAGCGCTGGGATGGCAGAGGTGCCACTGAGCCCAGCCTGTGCTACAGAACGGGTTTGCTGTAGAACTCTGACGGGCCTAAAGTTCGCTATGCAGACCAGGCTGGCCTATCCTTGTGGCAAATCCTCCTGCCTCTGTCTCCCACATGCTAGGATTACAGGCATGCACCGCTGCACCCAGTCTTAGTGTCCTTTCGGATGGTCCATCTGTCGCAAGTTGAGCTAGTGGTCCCCGTCAAGCTGGCTCCTCTGTCTCTGTTTATGAAAACACTCCTTTTTTCCTAATTCGCAAAGATACACGTTGAAACATTAAAGTCCAAATAATAAATAAATAAATAAGGATAGGTTCCTATATTTCTCCATCTAAAAATAATTCCTAACACTTGGTTTTCTTTCCAGTATGTATAACATTACTGCTTTTGGTTGTCTCTTCATTTATTAGTTATGTGTGTACGTGCACCGGCGAGGTCAGAGGACAACTTTGGGGAGCCGCTTCTCTCCCTCCACCATGCGGGTTCCAGGACCAAACTAGGTCCTTAAGGCTTGGTGGCAAAGTGCCATTACCGAGCCCAAAGTTTATTTGCTTGTTTATAAACTCATTTATTCGTTTAGACAGAGTCTCACTAGGTAGCCCTGACTGGCCTGAAACTTGGAGAGATCAGCCCCTGCCTCCCAAGTGCCCGACAAGTGCCTCCCAAGGCTTGTGCCTGGATACCCAGACTCATTTTTTTATTTCTTCTTTTTGTATAAAAATGGGAATGAGATATAAACCATACCAAGTTTTCACCAACAGTTTTTTTTTTTTCTTAGCAAAATGTGTCTCACCCCATGAAATATTCTTCTATGACTTTGGGGGGGGTTGGTTTTTTGGGGTTTTTTTTTGTTTTGTTTTGTTTTGAGACAAGGTTTCTCTGTGTAGCCCTGGTTGTCCTGGAACTCTCTCTGTAGACCAGGCTGGCCTCGAACCCACAGAGATCCATCTGCTTCTGCCTCCTGAGTGCTGGGATTAAAGGTGTGTGCCACCACTGGGCTTCTCTGACATTTCAAATGCATAGTAGTTTACACTTACTCACAGGGATGCACCACAGTTCACCTAACTTGTCCCATGACTAGCCAGTGTACCTGTTGTCCTCATGACCGTCAAGACGATCTCCTCTGGTGTGTAGCTCCTTATCGGGAGGTTCTCTTACTGAATTTCAATTCCCTATAGAACAATTGTCTTTTAACTTTGTTTACAGTAATCTCTAGATTATAAAGTTTAAATCTTTATAAATGCACTCTAGCCACATACAGCATCTTTTCTTTTCAAATCCATGCCTTTGATGCTACATTAGAGCAGTCTTTCCCACCCCACGATTATGTCAACGTGTCTATAATTTCATTTTCCTCCTCAGCCCATCTGAAATTTTGCTTATATGTAGTTCTGGTTAAGGCTCTACCTTGACCAGTTTTCTACCTAGGACCCTGGTTGTCCCCCACTGTTGCCTAAGCTCATCCCTTCCCATCATCCTGCCATGCTTTCTGCACCATCCCAGAGGACTGCGTGTAACTGGGGCTGTCTGTCCTGGGACTTGTTTCCTTCCTATATCTGCACCACATCGTCTTGCCTCCTTTTCTAATAGTTTATTATATTCAGTGGTTGAGAATATTTCCTCTATAAAATGGATACTTTTAGTTTATTTTGATACAGAAGTGTGTCTGAACAATGCCAACTAAGAACACATCTCCTTCTTGCTCCATGATGGTTTCAGTAACTCTTCCAGAGCGGTCAGCAGGAAACAGGGACCTCGGCGTATATGATCTCTCCTTAACCTTTGTACCACTTTTCTGAAGCACATAATAGTTCCTCCGGCTACAGATACCGAAACTACACTTGAAAGATTAAATAACTGGCCAGGGTTCAGAGTTTCCGAGTGGTACTGCCAGATTTAACCTCAGGTCTAGAGAGGAGCAGGCTGAGTGGCCTTGCCCACTCTGAGTTCTTCTGACGCCCGGAGAGCACATCTCATTGTCTCCCATGTTGGCGATAGGCAGCCATGGTCTAGCCTGTGTCTTAGCCTGCGGTTACCATTCTGGGTTTATTATGACACTTCCTTAATTAAAAACAACAGCAACAATTGATGTATATATGTGAGTGCCTGTGTGTGTGTCTAGGCACCATGCTGCTGCCTGGTACTTGAGGAGGCCAGAAGAGTGTTTCAGATCCCCTGGAACTGGAGTTGCAGATGTTTATGTGGGTGCTGGGAATGAACCCAGCTCTTCTCTCCGCCACAGCAGCCGGTGCTCTAACCGCTGAGCCATCTCCAGCCCCGAATATGACTGTGTTAAAGTCCATATCTGATCTCTGTGAGTTCGAGGCCAGCCTGGGCTACCAAGTGAGTTCCAGGAAAGGCGCAAAGATACACAGAGAAACCCTGTCTGGAAAAACCAAAAAAAGTCCATCACTGAACTTGGTCACACTTCTCCGCCCACTCCACCCCTCAGCAGCCACCTCTCAGGGGCTCTCAGCACCCCTGCAGCTCCGGCCTTCACATCTGTTGTGCAGCACAGGAAGAGGCAGGAACCCTTGAAACCGCAGCTCTAACTAACCACAGGCTGCCACGTCCACCACCCGCGCCTTCGCTGCTGAGTCTTCAGAGGTGTCACATGTCACAGGCATTGCGCAGTCTCCATCACACACACCCCATTCGCTCTCACATCTGTTCCTGTGTTACTGCGTGGTTGTCTGCACTGTGACTCTACTAATCTCTCCAGAGAGCTTTAAAGCTCCAAGTTTACCTGAGAACCCTTTTAAAACACGCACACACGTATGCTCTTCCCCTCCCCCCACAAAGGTACTTTTTATCTATCTATCTATTTATCTATCTATCTATCTATTTATTTAGTTTATTTTTTCATGTTTTGAGACAGGGTTTCTCTGTGTGTCACTCTGTCCTGGAACTCACTCTGTAGCCCAGGCTGGCCTCGAACTCACAGAGATCTTCCTGCCTCTGCCTCCCGAGTGATGGGATTAAAGACATGTGCCATCACTGCCCAGCTACAATTTATGTTTTTTTAATGTGCATTGGTGCTTTGTCTGCATGTATGTCTGTGTGAGCGTGTCAGCAACCCTGAAAGGTGTGAGCTGCCATGTGGGTGCTGGGAATTGAACCCAGGTCCTCTGGAAGAGCAGCCACTGCTTGCCACTGCTCTTAACCGCTCAGCCATCCCTCCAGCACTGAGGGATGGGTCTTGAATGCAGTGTTCTTTAGCCATAACTGTCCAAACTCTTTTTTAATAAGGTCCCAACTGTATGATACCGTTCTCTAGGTCAGCCTCCAAAGAGGCCTGGGAGGGAGGTGTATTCTATCCAGCAGCACCCAGCAGCCTAGAGCAGGGAGGAACACTGTGCAGCACACGGGCAGCTTCCTGAGGTCTGCTGTTGCCCGGCCGACATCAGGGCTGAGCCCTGACCTCGGGCATCTCTCGCCCCATCTGTTTATCACCATGTCATTGGAAAAGCAGCCTTCCACTCCCTGAGAAACCTCGACTGTGTCACCAGGCCACAAAGGCCGAGGGGACTCTGGTAACAGTCCCCCACGAGGCCCTCACCGTCATCATCTGGAGGTGTGGGCCCACTTAACTCTAGACAAGCTCCTCTCGCCAGCTCCCGTGTGGACAGTCTGCCATCTCACGATGGGACCTGCTCCCCGGGTCTGTGCTCTGTTCCTCAATCATGTCTGCTCAGTCTCAGAACTGGAGAAAGGAATCAGGAACTAAAGTCAAGACTTGGAGTTCTGGCCTGTATTCTTCCCAGATGTCATAGGTCAGGGATAGCCTAGAGGGCAGCTGTCCAGGCAGATGGCCACTCTAGGCTCTCACTTGGCTGCTGTTTACAGGCAGCAGTAGCTACACCTGTGATCTTAATTTTTAAGTCTATTTTTAATATAAATATCAAATAAAGGGGCTGACATAGCCAATGTTTCCGTGCATCGGACGGCATTGGGGGCGAGTGGCGTAGCCTGTTCTTCACGCTGTGGATTCTCTACATTGCACACTCATTCTCTCACATGTCTGCTCACGTGAGCGACCTCCTCTTTGCTTCCTTCTTTTCTCAAAAGCCACGTTAGCATCTGAGCCAAGTCTCCGGGGACATTTCCAGCGCTGCCCTTGGTGAACAGATCCACTGGTCAACTCTCTAGTGAATGCCTACAAGATGCAGGACTTCTTTCAGAGGCAGGACAGAAAATAGAGTTTCTTTGTTGAGACAGGATCTCACTATGCAATCCAGGCTGGCCTTGAGTTTACAGAAATCCTCCTGCCTCAGCCTCAATGAGTACTGGGATTATAGGTATGTAACACACCTAGCTTAGATATGGTTCCTGACTCAAAGAATTTACATCAGGCCTGGCAGTGGCGCTCGCCTTTAATCCCAGCACTCAGGATGCAGAGGCAGGTGGATCTCTGAGTTCCAGGCCAGCCTGGTCTACACAGTGAGTTCCAGGACAGTCGGGGCTGTTACACAGAGAAACCTGTCTCAAAAAAAAAAAAAAAAACAAAAACAAAACCCTTACATCTCATGAAACTCACATTCTAGTAAAAAACGTGTGTGTGTGTGTGTGTGTGTGTGTGTGTGTAGGGGGACATCTATTTACGAAAATAGAATCCAGTACAAGCTAAAAACACTGTAGGGTCTCCTTAGGTAGCAGAAAAAACCCTCCTCCCCTCCGCCTTGTATCCCCAACTCTACAATCATACTTCCCCAGGGTGCCCGGTAACTTTGGGAAGTGGGTGGAGGTACATTTGTCTCTGAACAGTCCCCACCCCCATGAGCTCACCAGCACATAACGTTTCCATGTATGAAATAAAAACCACAAGGTTGGGATTAGAAAGACGGCTCAGCAGTGAAGAGCACTATCTGTTCTTGCAGAGAACCAGGATTCAGTTCCCAGCACCCACATGGGTGGCTCACAACCATCTGTAACTCCAGTTCCAGGGGATCCAGCGCCCTCCTCTGGTCTCTGTGGGCACTGCATGCATATGGTGCACATACTTACATGCAGGCAAACATACACATAAATAAAAATGAATAAACCTTTTTTTTTTTTGGTTTTTTGAGACATGGTTTCTCTATGTAGCTTTGAGCCTTTTCCTGGAACTCACTCTGTAGCCCAGGCTGGCCTCAAACTCACAGAGATCCGCTTGGCTCTGCCTCCCGAGTGCTGGAATTAAAGGCGTGCACCATCACCGACCTGCCAAAATGAATAAATCTTAGGAGCACCTCTTCACTGTGTGCTGAACCCTTCTCCAAGTCTCCCTTCCTCTTCCCAGATTCTTACCTTGATACAGCAGAAAGCTTTCTCCCCAAGCCATGTGTGAGATGCAACACAAAGTCTTATGAAGGAACAGTTAGAAATCAAGCTCATTTGTCCCTCACACTGCTTCCCCAGTCCCACAGGGTTAGGTAGATTTTAGATGACTTGAAGGGACCAAAACATAATGCCTTTGGGGCTGAAGGGATGGCTCAGAGGTTAAGAGCACTGGCTGTTCTTCCAGAGGTCCTGAGTTTAATTCCCAGCAACCACATGGTGGCTCACAACCATCTGTAGGGAGATCTGGTGCCCTCTTCTGGCCTGCAGGCATACACTCCTGCAGAACACGGTATACATAATAAATAAATACATCTTTGAAAAAAAATAATGTCTTATTGTATTTGTTAGAGTTCAAATGGCCCTGGAAAGGCACCCTTTTATACTGATTTCACTGGAGCACCAAGGAAGTAAGTTGAATCATAAACATCCTATCCTAGGAGCCGATCTAGAGACTTGGGAGTTGACATTCCTCTCTGGTGTACCATGCTCAGTATAACCACAAACACTTAAGATCTAGAAATCATCTCCCAGTGCAATGAATGCATTAGCAAAAGTAAGAAATTCCTTGGTAATGTTTTTAATTGGGAGGAACATCTCTCATTAACACTGACAGTAGTAAAGTGTAGCTTCCTTACCCCGAGACTTGCAATCCAGGTGAAATTAGACCCCTAACCGGGCCTGACGGGTTTTCTACCGCTTTTGATTGGTGTTTCATCAGACTCTTTTATCAGGCCCCTCCCACTTCCTGGGCTGTGGTTCAGGCCTGGGGATGTAGGTAGGTCTGTGGTAGTAAGGCTTGCCTGTCATGGGTGGGGCCCTAGATTTAAGGTATTGAAAACCAGCTGTGGCAGTGGCCCCAGCCCTGCGACCTCGATCAAGGTATTTCCTCGGCAGAGCTTCGAGTCTTGGGCTTGAGTTAGAATGAACACTACGGGAGCTTCTTGGGCACCTCCTTCGCTTTTCCTATAAAAATATTCTTCTTTCTCTCTCATTTCTTCCTCCACTTCTACTTCCTTCCAAATCATTACACAACATCATACACAATTCTCCAAGCACACCTGCAGCACTACACGCCACATTAGCTGGGTCTTCCCCCTTGGTCCGAGCAGTGCCAGGAAACGTGGTGAGGAGGTTCCTGTACAGTGGAGGCCACCTTCCCTCACATGCCCTTCAGCGAGTGATTCTAAACCCGCATGGTACTGTAAACTCCTACTCCTTATCAAACGCATAAAGCAGTTAGTCTGCACTCATCTAACCTCCAGAGGGAAGAGATGCAAGGACCCTAGTTAGGAAAACCATGAGAAATCTGAAACACTAGTTATCAGTTTCCAAGGTGGCCCAGATGACCAGAGATCTGAGATGTCAGCTGCCCACTACTGTATTTTGATATGCAAAGAGTGGACTGCTGTAAACTTCTGTCCTGGTCTTCCTGTTGTTTAGGAGAGCCAATACCTCATCTATAAACTGGTCCCTGTTCTCGGTGCCTCTGTAGTCCACTGTTAGCATGCCTTTCTCCCCCACCCCCCTCCGTCTGTCATTGGGTCTTATTAGAAAAGCATCCTTCCATGTGCTGACACGTATCTGGAGATGTGAATGAGGAGGAAGGACCGCCACTAGGTAGCATCCTTTGAGCCTAACTGAATGCACGTTAGGAGTCATTTGTGATGGTGCCGAACGGAAGAAGATTGCAAAGGAATCAGCATGTACCACAGTGAGGGGGCCAGATCTGGCTTTGACTGGTAAAGGGAAAGATGCAAAACAAAAACAGAAACAAAACCATTCCAGGGAACCGACAGAATGGAGACGTTTAATTTTTTAAACAAGGCCACTCGAACAAACAAACGAATAAAGAGACTCCTATTGCATTTCACAAAGGCACGTTAGCTGTATATCCACACAATGGAATATTTTATTCAGACATAAAAATTATGGCATTCTCATATTCGGTGCAAGCATGAACCTTGAAACATATGCTAAGTGAGACAAAGGACAGACACTTATGACCTATGTACATGACGTACTTAGACAAGCAAGAACATGGAGACACCAAGTAACTCAAGGTTGCAGGGATAGAGGGCAGAGAAGACGTTACTGCCGAGGGGCACAGCTTCTGTTTGGGGTAATTTAAAAAAGAAAGAAATACAGTGACAATCGCCGCATGTGTACTGATCTGAACCCTTTAAAGAGCTGAAAATAACCGCAACAGAGACGTTTAAACCCCTCCTCCCCCCCCACACACACACAGGCACACGCACACGCACAAGCACACACAAGAAATGCCCAAGGCTCATCCACAGATCTGTTGCTGAGGTTGGGGGAAGAGACAGGTGCAGAATCAGATGGCTGGGTCACGCTGCCAGTCCCGGACCATAAGGCCAAGAGCAAAAGGGTCTCAGGACTGGAACTCTACCTCCCCACCCAACTTTTCAAAACTATTTTTATTATGTGTGTGTGAACGTACGTGTGGCATGGTGAACGCAGAGACTATGGTGGCTAGAAGACGACCCTGTAGAGTCAGCTCTTTCCCGCCACCTTTCTGTGGGCTCTAGAGATTGAACCCAGGCAGTCGGGCCTACACAGGCAGCACTTCACCTGCTGAGCCTTCTCTTGGGCCCCACATCCAATGTTCAGTCATCTCCAGATCTAGCCCTGGGCCTACCTAACCAGTGGATTCGCTGCTATGAAAGCTCCCCTTTAATTAAGCCAGCAGATCAACGGGCTCTTTTCCATCTCCACTCTGCCTCCTCTTCAAGGCCAAGACAAGAACCACCTCCATGTGGAGAGGACTCTGTCCTTAACTGACTTTGACCCTCTGCACAGGCTCCCTTAGCCTTGAAGGCTATCAGCACCAAGGTGCTGTTCCATTGCACCCCACTTGCTGACTGTTACTTGTTTCCACTGGTTATCTGGAATAGGCACCTTCTGTGGCCTTAGTGAGTCTAAGTCTCAGTAACAAGGGAACCTGGTCACCATTGATTATTGGTTGACTAACACTGGCCATAGCGGGTACTCACACATCCCACGGCGTCTGTTACTAAGCTGTCATCCTCACAATGAATGTATTTGCGAGTGTTAGCTCGTGTTACTAGAGAAGAATCTCAGGAGTTAAAGAATCAAGAAAAAAGGTCATCGTTGTTAAAAGTTCATCTCCTCATGAGTGAGTTTCCTAGCATACGTCCAACGGGAAATTAACCATGAAAGACTCTCGTTGACAGAATGACATCGCCAGTCAGCCAGGTCATGAAACAAACCTTTTACTCCACTGGACCTGGATTTTTTCC
Organism: Peromyscus nudipes; assembly: GCA_902168325.1. Classification (NCBI taxonomy): domain Eukaryota; kingdom Metazoa; phylum Chordata; class Mammalia; order Rodentia; family Cricetidae; genus Peromyscus; species Peromyscus nudipes. Next base: position 517 of record CABHPH010159191.1, on the reverse strand, counting down.
TTTTAAAAGTTACCAAGCAGGCTGGAGAGGTGGCTCAGAGGTCAAGGGTCCTTGGTGCTCTTCAGAGGGCCCAGGTTTGATTCCCAGCACCCACATAATGGCCCTTAACCCTCTGTAACTCAAGTGCCAGAAGATGTTGTACCTTCTGACTTCTCTGAGCATCGGGCACATGTGTGGTAAACATACATACATGAAGGCAAAACAGTCATACATAGATATCTTTAAGATGTTTTTCTTTAAGTTACCAAGCAACATATAATTGTTGCTGAAATCTAGAAGACAAGTGAGGGGAAAGTCCATGATCCCTGTCCTAAAAGTCAACACCTATGGGTGGGTACTTATCTCCTCACAGTTTTTTTTCTTCTTCTAAGAATCTATACAGACCTCTTTGAGCACAAAATGGGGTATGTGTGACTGTGTGTACCTTCCTTCTTATTTGATTTTTCATTTTTGAGACAGTATCTCACACATCCCAGGCTGGTCTTGAACTCACTATGTAGCCAAAGATGACCTTAAA
>CABHPH010159190.1:45378-64012 GCA_902168325.1 Peromyscus nudipes | reverse complement strand
ACCATCACCATCACCACCATCATCACCACCATCATCACCACCAACACCATCACCACCACCGTCATCACCACTACCATCATCACTACCATCACCATCACCGTCACCACCACCACCACTACCATCATCACCACCATCACCACCGTTATCACCACCACCACCATCATCACCACTGCCATGACCACCATCACCTCATTGTCATCACCACTGCCATCACAATCATCACCACCACCATCACCAAAGTCTTGAAGGCTACAACAGTGGGTTACACAACGACATACCATAACAAGAGGGTTTAAACTGATATTGTATAGACTTACACTTTTTGCATTTATTTATTTATCTGTGTATTGGGGCGAAGGTGGAGGGTACTTGGTAGAAGTTAGTTCTTTCCTTCTACCACATGGATTCCAAGGATAAAACTCAGATTATTAGTCTTGTACTAAGTGTCTCTACCTACTGAACCATCTTGCTGGCCCTGTTCTCACTCTTAAAAGTCACCCTACTTGTTCTTTTACAGGACAATCTCTCTCTCTCTCTCTCTCTCTCTCTCTCTCTCTCTCTCTCTCTCTCCCATCTTTGGTCTCTTCCCTGTTCCTCCCTGCTTTGTCAACTCCAGTCTAGTATCAATATCTTAATTAGAAACCATTCGGAAACTTTCCCCCAAATTTATCCAGCTCATCTAATTATCTGACTAACCCAAATCAGCCTTTGATCCCAAGAAGAGCAAAATTCAGCTTCTATTTACTCTACAGAAAAATTGTAGTCAAGTCATATAGCTCAAAAACCTTACATTTCCCATATTTCATAAATTTAAGACACAGTGTCTACAAAGGCTGAGGCAGCATGCACAGACCTACATGGGTCTGCACCAGATGGGGTCCTAGAGCTGAAAGAAGTGGACACATGCCCCATCCCTAACTCAGAAGCAATCTCCAACTGATAGACACTTGCAAATGAAAATTTAGTTTCCTTCAAGGGGTCTCACTGAGGAAACAAACTACTCTGGAGGGCAGGCTGCGTGCCCAGCGGTAGATGGCTAATAGAAAATAAACTCAACACCATTTTTAGAGGTTGCTTGTCTCATAATGTCATGACAGGGCTTTGCTTTTTTCCCCCCTCTTTCTCTCTAAAATTTGTCTTACGTTTTATCTTTATTATTATTTTATTTTATTTATATTTTCTTCTCTCTTTTTACCCTATAGGTCTTTTGTGTATGTATTATGGCTTCCAGTTTAGAGACTTTATGTGATTCCTGAGTATATGAAAGAGTGAGTCACTGTGTCTCTCTGTTTCTTGTGGCTTTTCTTGGACTCCTTTTCTTGTTTTCTGTGTCCTATTATGATATGTCAACTTTTATATTATCATATTATATTATAATCCCTTAGAAGCCTGTTTGTCTTCTAACAAGAGACAGAAAGGGAGTAGATCTTGATGGGAGGAGAGGTAGGAAGAACTGGGAGAAAAAGGCAAAGGAAAACTGTAATCAGGATATATGATGTGAGAAAAAAATCCATTTTCAATAAAAGGGGAAAAGACACAGTATGTAAAAGGTAATGTCATAAAATCTTCTCAAATGTCTTTCATTATCCATCAGTAGATCCCTGTGGGTTTTTTTTTAATCCAGCATATGTCTTATACATTATTAACTACAAAGTATCATTTGTGGAATTTTGTTATATTTTCTAACTGATGATAATTAGTCTGAAAAACATTATTACTTCCTTGTATATTTGTTTTAACATTGGGATCCTGTTACCAGTGCCTCATGTATTTTTTCACAGTTTTCTCCGTTTATTGTCTTGGGTCTTCTTTGCTATGTAATCATTTTATCTGCAAATAATGGCAATTTTACGTGCTGCCTTCCACCCTTACACCTCTTGATCTGGCTTCTAGATGGATGTGATACGGTGGTGATGATAACGACCTACAGGGACTGCGGGGGCTCTTCTCACTAATGGTTTGATTAGGGCCTGAAACTGAGATGGGCTCTGTAGGATTTTGGTTTTATTTTGCATGCTTTTCTGGCTTTATAAAAATCAATAACAGTGTCCATTCTGTCCTGATATTGAAAGAGCTTCAGGGAGTCCAGTGTCACCTGCTGTCGCATGGTTTGACTTTTTTTTTTAATTTTATTTATCATGTATACAGAAGAGGGTGCCAGATCTCATTACAGATGGTTGTGAGCCACCATGTGGTTGCTGGGAATTGAACTCAGGACCTCTGGAAGAGCAGCCAGTGCTCTTAACCTCTGAGCCATCTCTCTAGCCCCCTGCATGGTTTGACTTTTGTGACAGTTGGGTCTACTCCGCTTCCGGGGGAGGCTGTGTTTTCATCATCTTCTTCTTCTTCCTTTTCTGGATATAAGAAATTACCCATTTTAGAAAAATGATCCTTATCATCCAGAATCTAAAATCTGTAACCATGTTTTATAAAGTTTTATTTCAGGCTTTGAAAGCTTCCCCAAGTATCTGGGATTATGTTATTATTTATTTATTACCAATTCTGGAGATTCCCATTCTCCCATTCCCTTTTCATCATTGACTAAGGTTACTAATAGCTCTCCTTTTCTGTTTTCAGAGCTTGTGAACTGACCAGTTCTCCTGCTTTTCAGCTTCCGAGTTTGCATTCAACTTCACACTCCATGTTTATTCCTTCTTTCTGCCTTAGCTTTGGTAGCCTTTCCCAAGGTTCTTGAGTCTTATATCTTTAATTTCACAGTTTTTTGTTGAGTAGTGAGAGAATTTGAAGCTCTAAACTTTCTCTAAAGGACAACATTAGCTTCAAAACAGACATTCTGGCATGTGATCCATTATTATTGTTTTAACAAAACAAGCATTTGGAAATAATGTATACTTCTCAAGCAGGTGGGAAGAGGCTACACGCATTTACTTTTAGTTTTATTGAGTCGTTTTCTGTTTTGTTTTGTTTTTGTTTGCTTGTTTTTGAGACAGGGCTTGTCTGTAGCTCTGGCTGTCCTGGAACTCTAGCAGAAATCCATCTGCCTCTGCCTCCCGAGTGCTGGTATTAAAGGTGTACGCCACCATCACCTGGCATCATTGAGTTTTGTTTAGCAAGTGTGTCTGTCCTTCTGACATCTTCAGATATCCTGAGGTCACTCCTGTGGTGCAATGTCACTGTGCTGCACACACGGATCAGATCTGTAGTAGTTTCGTAAGCCCTTGAAAATAACATACATTCTCTACTAGAATAATACAACAAGTACATGGTATCGTCCATCTTGAAGGACTGAGAAGGACATAAATTATTTCTTCCAATAGTCTCATTCATTGATCTGGAGTTTAACTTGCTAGGAAGTGGTCCTTCCAGTGTTACCTCTAGACCAAATAGGGCTACCAGCTCCTGAGACCTTGCTAAAAATATATAATGTCGAGCCCACCTCCAATCTGTAGATCAGAATCTATTGTTCACGTTAGTGATGTGCATTTCCAGAGGACCTCCAGATGGTTGGGGTGGATTTGGATGCACGTTCACATTTGAGGACCTGGTTAGTCCCTGTCAGCTTGACACAAGCTGGTCACCTGGGAAGAAGGAGCCTCAGTTGAAAAACCATCTCCATCAGCTTGGCCTGGGAACATGTCTGTGGGTTCATTTTCTTAATTAATGATTGATGTAGGAGAACCCAGTCCACTGTGCATGGCACCATCCCTAGACCTGTGGTCCTAAGCTGTGTTAGAAAACAGGATGATCATCCCTGACTTCAAACTCTACTATAGAGCTATAGTAATAAAAAACAGCTTGGTACTGGTATAAAAACTGACATACTGACCAATGGAATCGAATTGAAGACCCTGACATTAATCCATGCACATATGAACACCTGGTTTTTGACAAAGAAGCCAAAACTATACAATGGAAAAAAGAAAGTATCTTCAACAAATGGTGCTGGCATAACTGGATGTCAATATGTAAAAGATTATAAATAGATCCATATCTATCACCATGTACCAAACTCAAGTCCAAGTGGATCAAAGACCTCAACATAAATCCAGCTACACTAAACTTAATAGAAAAGAAAGTAGGAAGTACTCTTGAACGCATTGGCACCGGAGACCATTTCCTAAATATAACACCAACAGCACAGACCCTGAGCACAACAATTAATAAATGGGACCTCTCGAAATTGAGAAGCTTTTGCAAGGCGAAAGACACAGTCAATAAGACAAAAAGACAGCCAACAGAATGGGAAAAGATCTTCACCAACCCCACATCTGACAGAGGATTGATCTCCACAGTATATAAAGAACTCAAGAAACTAGGCATCAAAATACTAAATAATCCAATTAAAAAATGGGCTAAAGAGCTAAACAGAGAATTCACAAATGGCTGAAAGACATTTAAAGAAATGCTCAACATCCTTAATCATCAGAGAAATGCAAATCAAAACGACTCTGAGATACCACCTTACACCTGTCAGAATGGCTACAATCAAAAACACCAATGACAGTCAATGTTGGAGAGGGTGTGGAGCAAAGGAAACACTCCTCCATTGTTGGTGGGAATGCAAGCTTGTACAACCACTGTGGAAATCAGTATGGTGGTTTCTCAGAAAATTAGGAATCGAACTACCTCAAGACCCAGCCATACCACTCTTGGGCATATACCCAAGGAATGCTGATACATATCATAAAGATACATGCTCAACTATGTTCATAGCAGCACTATTTGTAATAGCCAGAACCTGGAAACAACCTAGATGCCCATCAACTGAAGAATGGATGAAGAAAATGTGGTACATGTACACAATGGAGTACTACTCAGCAGAGAAAAACAATGAAAGCATGAAATTTGCAGGCAAATGGATGGAAGTAGAAAATATCATCCTGAGTGAGGTAACCCAAACCCAGAAAGACAATCATGATATGTACTCACTCATAAGTGGATTCTAGATATAAAATAAAGAACAATCAGAATACAACCCACAGAACCATGGAGGCTATATATATATAGCATGGAGGTTCCTTGCTCAATCACTGAGCAAGCCTTAATGAAACATCTTACTATTAAGATAAGAATACATACTCTATCAAGCTGATAATAGAAAAAATTAATTAATTAATTTTAAACAATAAAAAATAAATAAAAATAAAAGAAAAATTTGAAATATTAAACAAACAAACAAACATTTTACTAAAGCAAAAAAAGAGAGAACTAGGGACTCATCATTCCTCTCCACATTCTATTCTTTCCCTTGTTTTATATATTTAAAATTTTTTATTGGTGGATTCTGCTGGAGTTTATTGGTGGATTCTGCTGGAATATCCGCTGCAGATAAGCACTAGAGAGCTCCTGTTGCAAATCACCCTCTGGAGCGATGGAAGGATCTTTCTACTAGCATGTGGAGGAGACCTGATCTAGTGTTGGTGTGGCCCCGGGGTTCTGTTTATGTCTTTCCTCAGGACAATGAGGTTCCTCTTTGGATTCCTGAGCACTGAACGCACCCTGTGGCTGCTGCTGAAGCCCAACATGACAGAGACCTAATGGGTCTTCATGAAAAAATCTACCCTTCTGATGCCAATGGAGATTGAGAGCCCAATATCGCCAGCTTTGGCAAGCATTAATGTAAGCATAGGAACTGTAACTATGAGATTGGATTCTCCAGAAGAGCTGCCAGCTAAAGTCGTGCTGGGATCAAGAAAAATAGGCCTTGGCAGTACGTGTTACTGGAGTTGTATCCATGCCAGTGGATGTCCACACAATCCAGAAGAGAATTTGACATTGCTGCTGCCGCTGTTGCTGTTATAGCAATGGCGCCCACCACTGCTACTCTTTCTGGGATTACTATTTCATAGTTGCTTATTACAGCTAGCACAATGGAGACCCTGGCAACAAAAGTAGCTACCACAGTTAGTTAATCTTTCATTCTATTGGGCATGATAAATTTAATTCAGTAGTTATGTACATCTCAATTGGCTTTGAAAATTATAAATTTATAAACTCAAGTTCCAGTTGCTTTTGGGATACTATCTTACAAGGACACCAACGTACAGTATGGCTCGTTAAGGAAGGGAATGGCTCAGTTGCCTTTAGCCTACTGGCTATGGGTGAGATAGGACCTCTGTTGGTCTTTTCTGTATCAAACACACAGATTGCAAGCCCAGTGCCACTTTGAGATCTTTGGCAGCAATTAACTACTCACACACAATTGAGCCTGTATGAAAATGAGTATTCAGAGATGGGTAATGCCTGGGGGTACTCACCAACCTAAGACAGAGCACCTGTGTGGCCTGGGCAGGCGTCTCCATGACGGGTAAGGTGACCTGCTGACGTCCCACGCAACCCAAGTCAGAAGCTCATTTTTTAATAAAAGGGGGACCTGTAGGGCCCTGGCCCCCGTTTTGGGTAACTGCTGCCTTGCTTGCACACCTTGACCTTGATATCCTCCCTATGCTAATTCCCTGCCAGGTTCCACCCTCCTGAATGCTTAAGAGAAGTTCCTTGTCTGTGTATCCTGAATAATGGGCGTTAACAGATTAGAAGCAAGATTGTAAAAAATCAGTAGTGAACTTCTGCCCTCCAGGGTCCTCCCATTGTGCTGTAAGCCTGTATTTAAGACCTCCTCCCCCCTTCAATAAATGACATTCGGCATTTAAAATTAAAAAAAAAAAAAGAAAACAGGATGATCAAGCCATGAAGAAAAAGCCAGTATGCAGCTTTCCTCCATGGTTCCTGCTTCTTCTCTTGCTTCAGTTCCTGCCCTGATTTCACTGAGAATGGACTGTGGCCTGGGAATTGTAAGATATAATTAAACCCTTTTCCTCCCCCAGTTCCTTTTTATACAGCAGTAGAAACCTAACTAAAACAGCACACATACTTAGACTATCCTTTTCTCTCCTCTCCCTTCCCCTCCCCTCTCCTCTCCTTCAGTTCCCCTTCTCTCCCCTCCCTTCCCCTCCTCTCCCCTTCCCATCTCTCTCTCACTTCCCCCACCTCTCTCTCTCTCTCTCTCTCTCTCACACACACACATACACGCACACACACACACACACACCTCTAGCAGTCTTAGATACACCATTCATGTTTTGAAGGCAAGGGTAGTTTCCTAGCCTGTTTGAAGAAAATCTTACCTCATCGGCTTGTTTGAATCATGTGGCCCTTTATTAGCCAATTAGAACACGCAGGGAAAATACTACATACTGACTGGTGTAAGTCTTAATCACTCAATTTCTAGAGTCATCCCAACCCTATAGACTAGCACCTGTAGCAGGAATCTCAGAGAGTCTTATTAATAAAACAAACCCAGAGCCAAGTATTGGGGTGAAACTGGAAGATCAGAGAGACAGAACAAGCCACAGCTAATCTCACCTGGCCAACTTCTCAGCTGATCTTGTTTCCTCAGATTGGAAGCCTCTGTGTCCTCATATCCAAATGGCTCTCAGCTGAACTGCTGCTAGAAGCCTGAAAGCTTAACCAGGCCAAATGCTTCTAGTTTCTGGTCCTCACGCCTTATATACCTTTCTGCTTTCTACCACCACTCCCTGGGATTAAAGGTTCGCTTTCTGTGATTAAAGGCGTGTGTCACCATGCCTGGCCGTTTCCAATGTGGCCTTGAACTCACAGAGATCCAGAGGGATTTTTGCCTCTGGAATGCTAGGATTAAAGATGTGAGTGCCACCATTTTCTGGCCTCTATATCTAGTGGCTGTTCTGTGCCCTGACCCCAGATAAGTTTATTAGGGTGCACAATATTTTGGGGAACATAATACCACCACAACACCAAGCAAAGAAGTAATGCTCTGATGGGAAATACTGAGCGGCAATAGAGAAAAAGTGCTTAGAACGAGGATGCACATCTGTTACATCCTTGTCCCTCCTGTTGAGGTGGGAGTGTCTTCTCATTTACTCCGTCATGATCAAAACTGAAGTGTCTTCCACAGGTCATTGTTGAACACTTGGTGCCTGTAGAAAGTGGAGCCTGCTGGCAGTGGTCGGTCACTAGTTGTGGGCTTTTGAAGGTTATAGCCTCGCTCTGGTTCTGGCTTCTCTCTGCCACTTGTGGGTTACCTATGAATGATCTCTGACCCACGCTCCTTCTGCCAGGAAAGGAGCTGCTCAGCCATTCCTTCCTCTCTATGATGGATGCAAGTCTCTGAAACCAGGAGCCAAAATCAAGCTTCAGTCCTGGAAGTAGTGTTGTCAGGGTGCTATCACCGTGATACCCAAAGGAGCCGACACAGTCAAAAGGATAGTATCCAGGTGTTGAGTGCAGATGGAGACAGACAGGATGTGGGGACGACAGGTTTCTTGTTAATACCCTTCAGTCAGCTCTTGCAGCGTGTTACAGAAGAAAGAATTTCATAAAAAGCCCTTCCTAAATTTCCTAAGACTGTGAATCATCTAGTTGCTGTTGGGGGGCATATCAGAAGGGCAACCCCAAAGTAGGCATCAGGAGATGGGGCGACATTTCTGTGTGACTCAAGTACAGCTCCGAGATGTCATTTATGACCTCCCCAGGAGGACAGAAGATTGGTACAACAGTACACTCGCCAACTTGATGAAAAGCTTAGCATCCTGTTTCACAGCTGGATACCTTCACCCCAACTCAACATCTCTGGGCTAAACAAAGTCTTCATTTTATAGCTGTTGTGAAACCGTATTCTTGGAACAGTGACAAACTCTGACTCCTCTAAAGTCATGCCTAAGTGAACCCACCATGTCACTGAGACTGGCAATAAAAAAAGGTTGGATGTTAAGCAGATACACCTGCCTCTCAGGCATTGCTCAGGTGCCAAGAGATAGACTGTTGGTGTGCATCCAGCTCCGTGCGCGGAGGGGAGAGGAATGAGGTGGGGGTCTCTGGGGAAGTGGAGCCCTGGGGAGTGCAGATTCAGTAAGTTCCGTCTGCCAGTGAAAGGATCCAGTTACTCTGGACTGGGACTGTGGAGGGAATTTCAACCCCACCCTAGGTAATACAGGAAAAGGTGTATGATCCCAGTAGGAACCCACGTAGAAGAAAGCACCACAACAGGCCATGAGGCACCCCCTCATTTCATCAGCACCTCAACGCTCAAGGAAGCTATCATCTCTGACATGGGTGTCATTATCATTCTTTTCACCTCGAGGAAATTGGGACTCTGCCTTGTTAGGTAATTAGTCTTGCCAATGCTACCCACTGTGTTTCCTCCCACCATTATTGGTAGCTGTCAAATCGATCTTGCCAAAATGTAGCCTGATTCTATTTCCATCTTTGATTTATTAAGCAATCTCAATGATATGATAAGCCTAACCATAACTATTCCACAGAAGCCTTCTAGAACTATTCCAGTGGACTCTTAGATTTTGGCAAAATCATTCAAAGGAAAAAAACAAAAACAAACAAAAACCCTAGTCCCTCTCAACAAAGCACCTTTTAGCTGGCCTCAGTCTTGCCTCAGCAGCGTTGACAACCAGGGACAGTCAGAGTTGGGCCTGCTTCTGTGGCCCCACCCCCTGGATAAGTGCAAATTTATCCAAGGTGAAACGCTAATCCTTACTTTGTGACTTTCACATTTTGATGCAAGTACAAGGTCAGGAAGCAGCTACTCAACAGTCACTAGCTTTAAACCCCAGTGTGAAATGGTGGCTGCAGGTGGGAAACCAGTTGGGTTTCTGCCTTGAAGGAGATGGGGTGGGTTCCATCAGACCAGCGGCTCCTCCTGAGCTGCACAGAGCCTGGCTCTTTGTCAACAGCAGTGGATGCGCCAGAGCCACATCTGTTTGTAAATCTTCAAGAGGAAGGAGGCTGATTTTTCCATTCTTCAAATTTGGAAAGCAAATCACTTCCTGTCAGTGGAGTCCCACGGCGCCAGCTGGGGCAACGATTTTGTTGGGTTTTTTTTGTTTTTGTTTTTGTTTTTGTTTTTGTTTTGTGTGTGTGTGTGTGTGTGTGTGTGTGTGTGTGTGTGTGTGTGTGTATGTACTGAACATGGCAGAGAAGCTTTTCAGGCTTTGGGATGATAGTCAGGAAATACTGCATCCCGGAAAACACTCCTACATCAGCCTCCAGGGCTCTGTCTCTCTATGGTACACTGGACACGTGCTCATACCCCCTTACTCCCCCAGAAAACCCAGGAGGGGCCCCTCATGGAGTGATGTCTCCTCACCTCAGTGCAACACTTTTAAGTAACCAGGTAACTCCTGGTTAAAACTGCCTTTCAACATCTCCTTTCCTGTTACAGGCGCTCTCTTCCCCAAGTAATACTAGCGGCTTGTCCCCTTGGTGCCTGCAGGTCCCTGCCTCAGTGGTAATTGAAGGAAGTCACAGGAGGAAGAGAAAGAGGAAGAGTGTTGGGAATAAGGACTCAGGGCGAGTGAAAAGATCCTGGCGCTTTTGTTGCATCTTCTAGGCTTTTTTCTTTTCTTTTTTGTGCTCCCACTAACTTTGGAGTCGGGGGTGGGGGTGGGGTGGGGGGTGGGGGGGTGGAAGGAGAGTCTTGAAGTATGGCTCAACTATTAAGAGCACTCATTGCACTTGCAGAAAACCTGGGTTTGGGTCCCAGCACCCACATGGTGACTAACACTAGTTCCAGGGGATCTGACACTCTTTTCTGGTCTCCATGGCACACACGTGGTGCAAATACACACATGTAGGCAAAACATGCACATACATAAAATAAAAATAAATGATGTAAAAGACACACATCCTACACTAGAGTACTAGATTCTTGTCAAAAGGCCAGAGTGCTTTTGTTTGAGTAGCTCTAGAATTATCAATTCAGGTATGTGTTTATACCATTTTCTTTCTTTGATATATTTTTGGCTGTTGTTTTTGTTTGTTTGAGATGAGGTCTCAAACTCATTATATAGCTGAGGATGACTTTGAACTTCTGACCCTCCTGTCTCCATCTCCCAAGTGTTGGGATCACAAGTGTATCCCACCATGTCCAGTTTATGGAATGCTTGGTACTGATCCCAGAGCTTTGAGAATACCGGGCAAGCGGTCTACCATCTGAGTGCCACCCCTCACCCTCATTTTCTCCGGGAAGCCCTTTCCCATCCACTTCACACTGACGGAAGTGTCCATCTCCTCTCTCACTTCTCCATTATTATGTGTTGACAAAGCTCACACAGGGACTGAGCTTTTCAGACTCATTCAGTGGGTACTTTATTCATTCCCCAACCATATTCCGAGTCTCTACTATGTGCCAAATATTACTATTGATTCTGAAGATTTGAAGACTACAAGAATCATCACCCATATTCGAACTTACATTGCTAAAAAAGAGAAAAGGAGATGAAGCAAATAATTTATAGACCAGTAGTGAGACTTTCCAAACAATATTAACAATCTCACATAATTCCATGATTTATACCTGGCAGTCTCCCCCCACTGGCTTCAACTTGGTACATGTATTATTCAGTATATGGGCATCCACTTACTGCATCTCATTTTTTTCAATAAACCAATGAATCCTGACAATTAGCTTGTAAATTAGACCCGATTACTTCCAATTCATAAATGAGAAGACTAAAGTTCAGAAAGGTAGACTCACCCATAGTCATTTAGCTGAGAAATGGTAGATTCCCATTTCTAAATCAGCTCTTTCTGGCCCTAGAGTTCATGCTGAAAAATTTTCATTCCAGAAAAATAGAAAATTATACAGTCAATAATCATCTACCATATCATTAAACATAGTTCCTATACATAAGAGTAACCCTGCCCATGAACACCCATGACACTACAGATTAGGATGACTCTTCGTAACCCAATTTGTCACTTCCTAGTTGTCTCTCTGCCTAGAATTGTCCCTCTGGACCATATCCAATGAAATACTCACTATTTATCCATCCATGCTCTCCACCAACACTCTTAAGTTTCTATGATGTGCCAGATGCTACAACCACAAAGACTCCAACATCTCTTGTCCTCACAGGACACTAGAACTCATCACAGTGAGTTAGTCTTCTAGATGATGACTTCAAGGACAAAGGAGCCTTGGGAGTATTTTCATTTCCAGCTCCTGACGACAGGCCTGTTGGATAGAATGCCCTCAGTGGACGCTGATTGTACTGAAATGATGTAGTGTCCAACAACGTGACAGGTACGCTATCCAAAGCCAGGTTTCTGAAGTCACAGCCATGCTCCATGGGTATTGACGAGTCCTTCCAGATCACCAAACTGTAATTTAATAAACAGTACAATTACCTTAATACAGAGGATTGCTAAAGGAGTTTGATTCAATTTCTTCCTTCACACTTAGAAACAACTGTGATCAGTTTTTAGATGCAATAAGCCAGTAAGAGCTCATTTAATTTTTTTTCTCATTTTAAGCTAGGTTTCACACAGAGATAGCACAGAGTTTAAAAAAAAAAAAACACAAACGAGTTTAAAAAAACACAAATGAGTTTAAAATGAAAAGTATATCACCACTCACTTTGCACTCTGGAATGAGCAACTATTCCTGGTTTTCTTGAGTCTACTTCCAGAGGTGTTCTGTACACACCCAAGAATGTGTGTGTGTATGTGTCGCCCGCCACTGCCCCCTCCAGAAGGTGCTACATTTTACACATTGCTGTATGCTTTCTTTGTTCACTTACTTAATGCTATACCCTAAAGACCTTTCCTGCTTGTGCATGAAAACTCTTCTGGCTTTTAAATGGCCATTTACTTGTATTGCACCATGGCTTATCTGGTCCCCTGCTGAGGCTCATTTTAGGCTGTTTCCAAATGTTTGTTTCATTGCCAACAAAGCTGCAGTAAATAACTTTATACACATATCATTTGGTACATCTATAGTGTAGCTATAAATTTCCAGAAGTGAAATGTTAAATAAATCAGTTTTGCTTTTGAAGTTCAAACTAGCATGCATTAATTCCTGTGTGTGTGTGTGTGTGTGTGTGTGTGTGTGTGTGTAGTCCAGTGGTGGATGTCAGATGTCTTCCTCCACAGCTTCCCATGTTCTCTAATTTGGGGACTGCTTAGACAGTCCCCAGGGACCCTCCTATCTCAGCCTCCCCTGATGCTGGGATTACAGGCATGCGTTGCCAGTTCTGGCTTTTATGTGGGTGCTAGGGACTGAACATGGGTCCTCATGCTTGTGCAGCAAACGTTTTACCAATCGGTCCATCTCCCCAGCCCCCAAAGGCATTCATTCTAACACAGGAAATCAGATCAACTCTAGGAAATGCTGGCCGAGGGACACGTGTTTTGTTGTTGTTGTTGTTTGTTTGTTTGTTTGTTTTTTGTTTTGGTTTTTCTTCAAGACAGGGTTTCTCTGTTGTTTTGGTGCCTGTCCTGGAGCTCACTCTGTAGACCAGGCTGGCCTCGAACTCACAGAGATTCACCTGGCTCTGCCTCCCGAGTGCTGGGATTAAAGGCGCGTGCCACCGCCGCCTGCTGGGACATGTGTTTTGAGAGATGTGGCCATTTTTTTCTGTGGCAGTCATGTAATTTGTCCTGCTGTGCCAGTGCGTGGTAGGCTTCCCCCGTGCACCACGACTGAATGGTGGCTTGTGGGCCATAGCTAATCTCGCTGTAATTTCATGTTCATTCCTTCTAGCAGGAGACCTTACTTTTCAACAACCAGTTTAACATAAAAAATAACCATTTTCAGGACGACAAAGGCATGGCCACTGCCCGTTCTGACATCATCCTGAACTGCTGCTGTTTTCCTGACGTGAAAGAGATGCGTCATTTTATTAATTGCATTTTATTGTCACTACTCATCCCGACGTGAACTTAAGACCATTTAATAAACACAGATCTGAGAGAGAGATTGAGAAAATTTCCATACCAAGAGAATTGGACACAAGAAAGGAAGAAAAGTCAACAAACCAGGATTTCTTCATATTCAAAGGGATATATTTGCTTCTTTTAGTTCATAATGCTGACCTTAAACTTCTTGGAAATCAAAGCAAAAAGGAATGTAATCAGTTAAAGACTGTACATTCATAAAGAAAAACACACACAAAATCAGAAATGTTATGGCTTTTAGAGCTAAGAGGAACTTAGCTCTAAACATGGTTTATTGCACAAGGGATCCCAGGTAGCAACACAGGTTACGCCCACAAGATCTCTAAAATAAAAGAAAACATTAACTGGGGTATATTGGCTCAGGCCTATAATCTCAGTACCCAAAGGTTAAAGTAGGAGAATATTGAGAGTTTAATGTCATCTTGAACCACAGTGTAAGATTCTGTCTTACAAAAACAAAAACAAAATCCTAGAAAGGAGTATTGGGAAATACAGAGTTACCATACTGTCTTCTAAGAGTGCTTTCCAGGGCCTAGGAAGAGTGCCCCTTCCCCTCTGAGGAAACCCCCCCCCACACACACACACACTTCCCTGTACTGGATGCCTCATCTTTTTTTTTTCTCTGAACAGCCATTATATAAGCCATATCAAACTGCAGAGGCTCAGGGGCATTGCTCCAGCTCATGGGTCTGCAGGTTGGTGATCCAGTCTAGGTTTGGGTGAGCAGTCTGGTCTTGGTAGGGAGGTCACCTGGCCGTTGCAGGAGCCAATGGGGCATGTTGGTTCTTCCCTCAAGGCCTGTCGGCCTTGAGCACACTGCCCTGGAGTACTCTTGCGACCCTGGTAGTGGAAGGGGAAGTATGGAAATGCTCTTCCAGACCTCAGTATGCATGTGTCCCCTCTGCTCACATCCTTTTAGCTGAAAGGATTATCACATGACCAAAGTCAAACTCAAGGTCATGTGGAAAGAGATAGAGAGATAGGGAGACATCTGTTACTGGGGTGCTAAGTGTGTCAGTCCCCCAAAGGAAGCAGGAAACTGCAAATGGGAGAGCCAAGAAGACACTCCTCTGCCACTGGGTCTATGTTCAGCTAAAGCTTAGCAAGGATGCCCTTGCTGGAGGTATGAATGTGACTACCATCTAAAGAGAAGTAGAGATGGGACAGCTAAGGCCAGTGCAGGCATAAACCAGGTAGGACAAAGTCCCTGAAGCTCTTCCTTGTACCCAATGGTCGGCACTGTTGCCCAAACCAGCCTTTGGGTCCCTCGCTGCCTTTATGACCAGAGCAGCTGGCTGATCCAATCATGTTTGCTATATCCAGTGGTGTCCAGAAACGTTGGTGCCACACCTAACTCCCTGGGGTTACATTTCAGCTGATGGCCTCTGTGGCTTGGAGACTCCGTTTCTTCATCTATAATGTGGGGGTGGTCTTACCCACAGTTTTGAAGACTGAATAGGTAATGTAGAAAAAGACCTAATGCCTGGTACATAGATGTAATTTTTTAAAAAATGTATCCCTGCCGTTTGCATTGGAAAGCTCAACACCTATCACCAAGGCTGCAGCACATGTCATTGGCATTGGGAAGATTCCTAATCAAAAGAATGAATTTGGGAGGGGTATCTCAGTTGGATATGAGGGAAAAACAAAGCTATATCACATGGTAGCTAGGCTCCTGTGTTCACCCAAAGCCATTGACCTGCTTTCTAAATGCCAAATCTATGAACCGTGACAAAAGGCAGACTATGTACCATTATCTGTGATTACCCTAATCTATACCCTGCTCTGTGGTGTGTCACCTGTGGGGTCATCATAATTAGAGGACTTGGGACAACTGACAAAGACACTAGTGGACCCTTCTTATATGGAGTGAGATTGGCCATCATCTGGGACCTGCAAGCAGACTGGGCTGGACTGCTACATGGATTCATACTTTGGATAATTGGCTCTGGATCCTTTTATGTAAAAGCCATGTCTCTGCACACTTAGCCTCAATGTGGAAATGTGAAGCTGCTGAAGGCTCACACTTGCAGGGTATGCCTGCCATCAGGGCTCTCCTCGGATCTGCCACGCTGGTTGGTCCAGGGAGCGGCAGTTTGCCATGCAGCTGAGTAGGTCTGACTGCAAGCAGAATAAAGCAGAGCATTGTGCTGGCCCCTCAACACCATCGGCTTCCCAGAGTTCCTGAGGGTTTGCTGCCCCGGGATCAGCTTGAATGTTCTCTTTGTCGCAGTCCTTCACGTGCGGAGGTGGGCTTGCCTTCTCTGCAGCAGTCTGGGTTAAATAAATACATTAAGGCAACGTAGTCAGCCTGACACTGGAGCCAGCCTCAATAACTCAGATAATTCATGTGGCAAAAGACAGGGCCGCTGCGGTTTTGAATCCGTTTAAAGATGGATTCTTTGTTCTTTTCTTTAGTTGAGGCTGGGGCAGCCACACTCTAATCTGCTGGTCATTTTTCTCCAGCAAGTTTGAGAGTTTAAATCCTGTGCAGATGAGCAACCTTCAGCCAGTTACAGGGATACCAAGCTGACTCACCACATAAACACACGCTCCCAAGAAAGCTGAGATTAAACCCTGATGATTTTTATCATTTCTCCAGCGCACCGGCAGTCAGCGGTTCGTCAAAACCCATAATATTTAGAAATGTGCTGTGTTCACCCCTGAGGTTTAAATAAACTAAAACCCATGAATGTTTTAATGTGACGAATTACCTTGGTGTGTGAAATTATGACTCTATCTGGGGCTCAGTGAGACCAGCGCTGTGCACATTGTGTTCTTGGGGACTTTGTGTATACTTCTCCATCTGAAGTATGTTTGAACCCCTCCTTTTTTTCAAGAGTAGGAAATATTTCTATTTCAAGACCACTGAATATGCCTAAGACACTCAATAATGGGTGAAATTGTACACCTTAACAAGTCCAGAATCTTTTAAGGCATTTGTGCTTGGGCCAACAAAATGACAAGGGCCAGGGAGTTGCCGCTGTGACTGCTGGCAATGGCTCCAAGCTTTCATTTTCTCTGAAAAACAGAGGCAAAGATTTGCTTCCTAGATATAGCAGAGAATTTCAACAAAGGAAACTCCACCATGTTGGGAGATGTTTTGTTTTCCTGTCACAACATGGGAGAAAAGAGAGCAAGGTGTTATTGTCACTCAGTAAGTGAAATTGCAGTCACTAACCACCCTACTGTGTGCAGGACAGCCCCATCAATACATCATCCACTCAAAATACCCGGGGTGGCACACTGGAGCGCCAATGGAAAGCTCATGGTGGGGTTCGTGGGGAGCACATTGCTGGTGTGCTCTGTCAAGTTGGAGAGTTGTAAACATCTCAAGGGGAGTTACGCAAACGTTAATCTACCCTTCCAGCATATTCTCTAACAGCTACATAGTGTTCCATAAGCCTCATCCCAAAGTCTGGGGAGATGGCTTTGTGGATAAGGATGCTTTGTGTGCAATCACAAAAAGCTGAGTTGGGCATGGTCCACAGTATTCTTGTTAAAAAAAAAAAAAAGCTGGGTGCCTATAACCCCAGCCCTGTGGATTTCTAGGACTTGCTGGCTGGCTTGCCTTGCTCCGTGTTCAGTGAGAGACACTTTCTCAAGGAAATAAGCAGAATACACTAAAGCAGGACATCCAAAGTCCTCCTCTGGGCTCTAGGATCGCTGCTATGTGCACTTACACACACACACACACACACACACACACACACACACACACACACACACCTGTTCTACTTATTCCATTAAATGCATGATTGAAAGAATTTGTGTGACTCAAAATCCAAGCAGTAGGAGATGCTGCTCACAATTCTTTTGCCTCATTTTGTTTTTGATGTCTCGTTTTGAAATAACTTGAAGCTCACACAGGAGTTCCTAAGATGGTAAAGCGTATCCTTTCCCCCGCTGTCCCCCGTGGCATCTCACTGATGCCAGACTCACAGACAAACTGACACTGGTGGGGACCAGGACTTTGACACTGGCGTGACACTGCCGCTTGCTTCTCCCCATCTGCACTGTCAGAGAATGCAGCCAAATGCAGTCAGAAAACGTGAAGTGGAAAATCACAGAAACAGCTTATGAGTTTTCAACGGTATGTCATTCTGAACAACGGGGTGAAGTCTCATAGCCCCTCTCTTCTCTGCCTGGGATGAATCTCTCTTCTCTTTGTGCAGAGTCCCCATGCTTTCCACCAGAGCCTCTCCTGGTTTCAGAATGCAGTCCCACAGCGCTGGTATTCCAGTCACTCTTATTGTATGTAATCACAGCTCCAAAGCCTAAGAGTAATGGCCCAGGCAACACAGGCTGTCATGGAGAAGAAGTTAGAGTGTGCTTCCTTATGTGAAAAGGAGAAATTTGTAGGCTTTTACTAAGGAAGAGAAATAACCATATGCCAAGGTTGCTAAAAATCACAGAAGATTCTCCTGTTCACAAAGTTGTGGAAAAGGAGAGAGAAATTTACTCAGTTTTGCTGTCACCTCTCAAGCTGTGAAAGTGATGGGCAGAACACATGGTAAGCGCTTAGCTCCGATGGAAGAGGCGCTCACATATAAGTAACAGGCGAAACCACAGCATGTGTAAGGTTCTGGACTGTCCTTGGTTTCAGATATCCACTGAGAGTCTGGCATGTGTGTCTCTCTGACAGTGGAGGGCGCTATGCTAAGCCACAAATGGATTTGAGCTTTATTACTTTGCTCCAGTTTTAAATGATAAGGCGTGGAAAATGTATTCCAATCAGAATATTCACCTTTATTCCTCCAGAACTCCTTTGCGCAGAAAGCTTAGCAGCTTTGATCTTTCTGCTTTTGAATGGTCCTCATGGCTAAGGTACTACCTGATGCGAGGAGAGGAAGTCGCAGGCAACAGCTGGTTTCTAGTTTTGTTAATCAACCTCCACTCTTTTTCAAACAACAACATTTCCTGAGTTTTTGGACTTTCTTTTTTA